>JAEQBH010005452.1:0-267655 GCA_016808115.1 Tetrastigma voinierianum | reverse complement strand
TAAAATCAAATATTACATATTTGTATTACAAGATATACATTGAATCATACTTAGTATTTGGATGTGAAATTTGATTCGATATGCCCCACAAGTTGGGCTATGGGAGAGAGGAGCAATCTTGGCATTAATTGATGAAGAACGAGATGCGGGATAGAGTTTGGTGAGTGTGGGCAGTCCACGGAGCGACATGGGTAACATAAAGATCACCAGTTTGAACTTGTTTGCGAATGAAGTGGTAGTCAGTACAGCATGTTTCATACATGAGTGGAACAGGATTCGACGGAGGTTAGTTTGCATCGACATTGTCATGATAGATAACACGTGCGCAGTAGAAGGAGAGGATTCAGGCTCCACACGAGTAGATGAGATATCCAGTAGGTTCGACGGTCGTGGAAGCTTGTATATACGATTATTCATCTTTAGTGGAGGACTGAGTAACTGCGTGTTGTTTCTTGGAATTCCAAGAGAAGGGATTGCGACTAAGGTAGATAATGAAGGATCTAGTAGAGGTAAAATCATCCTTATTGCTAGCCCAGTCAACGTTCGAGTGGGCATGTAATTGAAGTGGAGATTGGCGATGGAGAAGAATCCCATGATTAATTGTGCCACATAAACAACGGAGAATACGGCGACATGGTCGATGATCCTTTGGTCGAAGGCGATGCATAAATTGAAAGCTTATTAATCACATAAACAGCGTCTGGTTGGTCGATGTTAAGTATTGGAAAAATTTGGAGCTGTGGTGTGAAGCGCGAGAAGGGTCGAAGCGATGTAGTGTCGAATTGAAGAGACAAGGTAGGAGAGGTCGGCATTGGGGTGAAGATTGGGTGAGCCTCTGTCATTATGACTCGAGCAAAGTGCCGCTTCTGCAGATTAAGGAAGGATCGTGTCAGTCGATGAGAGAGGACCTAAGCGCGCCCGAAAATAAATTTAGGGGACCGGGTCTTGAAAAAACCGAGACGGAGAGGAAGGTGATGGCGTGTTTAACTTGGTTGATGGATTGTTGCTTGTGATAATGATATCATCAGTATACCGCAGCGGATAAATGGTAACCTCAAGGCCATGGAGGATGAATAAAGAAGTATCTGCAGTGGAGTTTAGAAAACCAAAGGTAAGTAAAAATTGTTTGAGTTCATTGTACCATGCCCGAGGTCCTTGCTTTAGCCCATAGATGGCTTTGTGAAGCCAACAAACATGATTAGGATGATCAGTATCCGAGAAGCCTTGTGGTTGAGCCATGAAAACATCCTTGATAAGGGTGCCCTGGAGGAAGGCATTGTTGACATCAAGCTGACAAAGGCACCACTCGTGACTGGTGGCGAGAGAAATAACCAAACGAACAGTGGTTGGTTTCACCACCAAACTAAAGGTGTCATGATAGTCAATGTCAGGTCTTTGATGAAACCCCTTAGCAACTAGCCGTGCTTTGTTCTTGTCCATAAAACCATCAGGTAAGTGTTTGATTCGAAAGATCCACTTAAAACCCACAATGTTATGTAGGCTCGGGAGGAGTACCCAATTCTAAGTGACATGCTAGCAAAGGGCATCAAACTGCGACATTCAATCGTACTCCATTTGAGTCTAATATGGCACGGGTTCTGAAGGTCAGTTCAGGTCTCGGGCTAGTTGAAGATGGTGAGTTTGTGGATTGGTTGTGAATGTTATGGTGAGCAGTGGCCCGGAGGGGAGGTGCGGGTAGTGGGGTGTGGCAGGGAGGGCTTAGTTCCTGAGCAGTAGGACATGGTAATGTTAGGTTGGGTGTTCGGGCAGGACAACTCAATTGTTGTTAGGGGAGCCAACAGTGATCATTAGGAGAAGAATAGACTGGATAATGGTAGATAAGGCAGGTGCTTGGGTAGGTGACAACTTGACCATTGATGGGGGAACCAAGACAATGGTTGGTTAGGGAAGAGAGTGTGGGATGATGGTGAAGACTCGGGGCTCGGGCATGTGAGGGACCCGACTCGACGAGGGGTTCGGACCATGAGGAATAGGGGCCCGGAATTTGGATGTGTAAAGTCAGGGGTGTAGTTTTGCAGTTGAGGTGTTAGAGGTGTGGGTAAGTCGATGAGAGATTATTTGGAAACCATGTGGAGATGGTGGACTTAGTAGCTCGAGGAAGAGAAGGTTGGACCTCAGATAAGGGAAAGATGGACTCAATAAAGCGAACATGACGGGAGCGATAGGTCTTGGTAGTGGAAGGGTCATAACAAATGTAGGCACTTTGGGTAAGTGAGTAGCCAAAGAAGACATAAGGGACGGAACAAGGAGCGAGTTTGTGCACCGAATAAGGTCGAAGCCATGGATAACACAGACAACCAAAGACAAGGAGTTTGGAATAGTTGGGAGGAGACTTGAATAACTTGTGATATGGAGAGGACATCTATATGGTAGGTGTGGGAGATGATTAATCAGATATGTAGCGGTGAGAAAGGCATATGACTAGAAGGAAATAGGAAGAGAGGCCCGAGAGAGAAGTGTTAAACCGGTTTCAACTATGTGACGGTGGCGATGCTCAGAGAAGCCATTATGTTCTAGAGTGTGTGGTGAAGATGTATGATGAGATATGGCATGAGTGGCTAAAAAGGTGGACATACTTGTTTATTCACCTTATCCGAGTAAAGAGTGATGATTTTCCGTTTGAAGAAGTTTTCAACATGTGATTTGAAAGCGAGGAAAAATCATGATGACATCGAGCATTTGACCCGGTAAGACGGATATAATGGGTGAAGTGATTAATAAAGACAACGTAGTATTTGAAATTGTCGGGTCGTGAGATAGGAGTTATCAATACATTAGAGAGATAATGTGCGGTGGAGGCGGATGGTAATTGGATTGAAGAAGGTAACCATGACTTTTGTACAAAAGCAGTCATTACAATGAAAGAAGGCAATGAGCGGACATAGTGTGTAACTTGTAATGGGAAACTAGATGCTAAAGAATGGCTTGAAAGGATGGCCGAACCGATGTTGCTAATCAGAAGGTGAGGCTTTAACAGAGAGCCTTAATCATGGAGGTGGAAGGTTGGTGGCCATTCTGAAATGCCATCTTTAGTGCAGCCTTGAATAAGGATTGGCCTCGTCTACAGATCCTTCACATGAAAAGAAGAGGGTAAAAACTCAACAAATGCTTTGTTTGATTTGAAAAATTATGAGATAGATATAAGATTTCGTTTCATGTTAGGAACACATAAAAAAATTATGTAAAGTAAAAGAATGGGAAGGGGTAGATAAGGAAGTTGAGCCTGAATGTGTAATATATATAGCTTGATACCATCTGATAATGACATCTGATTGGACCATCATAGGGAGCATGGAGGTCGAGGTTGTTGAGGCCGACGGTGACATGATGAGAGGCACCATTATCAAGCAACCATGGTGGTGATGCTGGAGATGGAGAGGTGGCAACATGAGCCATGGGGTGCCACTAGCGATTGGGCGGAGCCAAGGAGGGTTGAGCTAGTGGGTGTGGGGGAGCTTGTGCATTGGAGGTCGGCACACATTTGCTAGGCGGACGGCGGTAGTGACCAATTGTTTGGTAGCCTTGTCACCTACCAAGATGCGGTGGGACATCCTTTGTGATGAGGTCGATTCACGAGGGCCCAGGAGCTGAGCATGATGTGCATGATGGAGCGGAGTTATGTGGCGAGTCAGCGGTGGTGCACCGAGAGGCGATGTTGGCGTGGGCGAGATCGAGTAGTGATTGGACTACGAGTGTTTGAACGCCAATTCTCGATTGATTAATTTTTCATGTAATTCATCAAAGAGAATTGGAGTGCCACGACCTTGGACAATATCGGCAATGGATTTGTAGTCATCGTCTAAGCCTTCTAAGATTTTGTCAATAAGATCCTCATGGTTAAGAGGTTTCCCAGCGCAGAGTTGATCATTTCGGCGCGATGAAGTGCATGTATTCGGTGTTTGGTAACCCTTGATGATCTTGAGTTGGTCCTTGATTTGTTTGATAAAGGGTGAGCCATGCATCCGCGGCGGGTGGTGGATTGTTGAATCGAGAGGATTAAAGGGTGAAATGGACCAAATAAGAGCACCAAAAATTAGTTTGTCCTAGTGGATCCAGGAGAGAAAGTCAGGATGTGGGGTATCCTTGTCGGCGAAGCGAGTCGTGGTTGGGGGGTAAGGATGAGAGCCATGGATATGTTCATAGAGGTCATAGCCAATGAGGATAGCTTCAATATGAAGCTTCCCGAGAAACTAGTTCTGGAGGTAGGTTTGATGATGTTCTGATGGGAGAAGGTGATGAGGGTGGGAGTTGAAGTGGAATCTATGGAATTAGGAATGGTGATTGGCTACTGTTCTTAAGTCATGATGCTGGTAGAATAGGAGGAAGGGGTGAGAAAGAGGGTGGGAAGAACAGGGAAGCCAAGAGCGAGATGGGTAAATGACTAGGGAGAAGGGAGAGGTCTGGATCGTGGCTTTGATACCATGTAGAAGACTCAAAAGATTGGAAGATTAATTCGCATTTTCATTGAATCACATAAGGTATAAATAATACAAATGAATCAAAACAAATTTGGTGACTAACCTAAACTAGAGTATAGACCAAATCATAGAATCAGTAAAATCAAATATTACTTATTTGTAATTACAAGATATACATTGAATCATACTTTACTTATTTAAATGTAGAATTTGATTCTCCAATACCTACCTCAATCGAACGCTTTGCTTTACAATCAAACTGAGAAAACTGACCTTCTTATCTTCATATACGCTCTCTCTGATCCTGCATACCATCTATCTTCTTGGTCTGATCATGAAGACTATTGTAGATGGAATGGAGTTCGCTGCGACAACGTCACTAGTCATGTTGTAGATAGAATGAAGACTTCTTAGTCGTGCTATCCAACTTCGCCTCCATAATACATGCGTCTTAGATTCTCGAGAAAGATCATGTGAAGAACATAATTTTTCATTAGGTGGGAAAGTGAGTCATGCTTTGTTGGAATTAGAATTTTTGAATTACTTTGACTTGAAATACAATGATTTTAGAGGTACTGTTAGATAAATAAATAATTTGTGGACTTATCATAATCATTTACTCATTCTGAGGGCCCGATTTTATACTTTATTAATGGGAATGACTTGTTTATTATTTGTAGCAAGGCCTTGGTTACACACTTTATAAGACTCTGGTTGGCCCGTTGGGTGGAGGGATCAACTTTCTTTAAGCTTGATCTATGACTTGCCTGAACTATAAAGGTATCCATAGACACTACTTTGCGGTTTTCTATCTCACGAGATTTCGGATACGGTTGTGTGGGTTTGTGTTTGGAGGTTAGTATGTTATACTTTAAAGGTGTTATGTATGTTCTCGATCTTTGGTAGTGTATCCATAGACACTACTTTGCGGTGTTCTATCTGGCCAAGTTTGAATCGATTTATCAATGGTAGCGTTTGGAGAATTAGTATATTTTATACTTTAAAGGAGTGTTATGTATGTTCTTGATCTGTATATCTTCTTTAAATTTTCTACTTGGTACTCATATTCTAAGTTTCTCGGGAAGCCGTGAAGAGTTTAACACACCTTGACCTCTCGTCATGCTTCATTTAGTGGATTGATCCCTCCTCAACTTGGAAATCTTTCCAATCTTTAGTATCTCTATCTAGAATATGGTTATGTTGATAACTGATAGGTGCCAAATAGGTGTATAAATTCGTATAAAAATGTAGGCCCGCACGTGCAAGTATACGCCTCGAGTTTTGTAGTATAATGGCTAGTCAAGTGTTGTCCACAAGGAGAAGTGTGTTCAACAAATTTCTACTCATGGATGTTATTGACCTCTTGTTTTCTCCCCATGAAAGTCAACATTTGTTCTTGAGGAGGGAAGATCTCCTTTGTTCTGATTTTTGCTGTTTGACCTCCTTGTTGTTCTTTGGCATTATTGTTGGAACCTAGAGGAAGCCTGTTTGTTAATTTTGCCTAGGTCTTTAAAATTCTTTGTGCTCCTTCTCAATAGAGAAATTCTCTCATAGTTTCCTTAGTGCTAGTGAATAATGGGTTAGCCAAGTAAGGTTGGGCTTAAAGTTATAACTTCTATTTGCATTGAATCTTAGTGCCTCCTGACTTAGTAAGGACCCTCATGGACTAGTCCCTCTTTAGTTTCCTCTCATTCTTATCGATTGTTCCTTCCAATTCTTGAATACTCTTCTTTCATGATTCCCACGTCTCTTCATCAATGCATCTGTTTTGCTTCTATAGCGATCGCCAGTTAGCTCTATCCGACCACTTCCTTCGACGGATGCTACTCCTTGAAGCCTCGGATGGTTCTTTATAGTGCATTTAGCGAGATCTTATCCCGATTGCTTTGCCTCTTGAGCGCTTTTTCTCTTGAAAGCCTCGACATCTTTGCATCAATTATACCCTTGGAGAGTATATTCATAGCATGATAAAAATATCCATACAGTGGTGGATCCTATTCCATGCATAGGGCATATTTTTCGACCTTTTGTCTTTCACTTCATTGTAGAGACTTTCATCCTCTCCCTGCTTGAAAACTATAATTTCCCCTCTCCTTTTAGAAGTGAGGGCGGGTGGGAAGAATTTGCTCATGTAGGCCTCAACCAACTCTTCCCAATTATTTACTAATCCAACATGCAGTGACTTAAACCAAGTTGCTGCCACATCTCTCAATGAAAATGGAAACAGTTGCAGCTTGATCACTTGTGGTCTCACCCCATTTAACTTGACTATATTATCCATCCTCATGAATCATCCCATATGTTCGTTGAGATATTCCTTTAGGATGCTTGATAGAATTGGTATTTTTATTTTGATGGCATCTTGAGTTCATAATTGTTTGCTTCAATAGCAGGCTATCTCACAACAAAGTATTCATCTTGAATAATTGGCCTCCAAAAGTCTTCCATAGTCATTTGCCTCTAAGGTCTTTCTGCTTTAGCTTTTTTTGGAATATGTTGCAATCTTTCTCTCTGATTTGCCATAGTTGTTGATTCAGCACTTTTAGCCTTTTTAAGATTCCTCAGTGTTCTTTCCAGTTCTATATCCGGGGGCAGTAGTTCTAGTTCTGGTTTTCTATGCATCTAAAATCTTCCTGAAATAGAAACACATTGAGATCAAATGAAATATGTGGGAAACAGTTATGTTAATTTAAGCTCATAAAATATTTTCAGTAGCTTATTCAACTATTGCAGTTAAAAACTATTTTTGTGATTTTCTAAAATTTATGATAGAATAAAGAAAAATGTCCAAATTAACAATTCTCCTTTTGGTTAGAATATTGATATTTAGATTCATCTTTTTCTGATCCCGATAAAGCGTAGCTTGTTGACTGATTTTTCTATAGACTAAATTTTACTAAGAAATTAACCTTTCTTTGCCCGAAAACTTGTTAAGACCCGACTATGGATGATCAACAAAACTTTCAACATAGCTACCGGAGACTGAGTCCCGGCCAGCGGCGCGAACTTGTTGGTGATTTTGTATAGACGAATTTTGCAGTAATTAGCCTTTGTTGCGAAAACTTGTTAAGACAGTATTGTAGGATGATCAACAAAACTTTCAACACAGCTCCCAGAGACTATTCAGTCCCAAATGATGACCTTGGCTTGTTGTTGATTTTTGTAGACCAAATTTTGCAAATAATTAGCATTGCTAAAAACTTGTTAAGGCAGTTGTAGGATGATCGACAAAACATTCGACAAAGCTCTTTAGAAAATATTCGATCCTGGCAATGGCCAAAACTTGTTGACTTGAATTTGATAAAACTATGTGTTTGCCTGTTAGTAAAGGGATTCATTAAATTTATTTTGGTCTAGATCCTTTACAAGTGCATAGGTAATACAAGTAAAGGTGGATTTGAAGTCGGATATCATTCTCACGAGGATTGATGAGAAATCTAAAGATGAAGTACCACTATTAACTTAAGATCCTCATGGCCCGAACTCAAATGTTTTTAAAGTATTTTGTTAAACTAAGGAAAAGCTAAAACTAAATAAAATTCTATGACTACATGTAAAGAATTTAAATAATTGCATTGGAAAGTTCACTGGGTAAGTTAACACTGGGAAATTATTCAATGTACAATTATGAGACTACGCATCGATTATATAACATAGTTTAGCTATTAGTCACAAAATGCGAACTTGTCGAAGATGCAAATAGTATGATTTGGATTTTCCGCAAACCATACATTTCACTAATTAGATATCCATGTTCATTTCGGATACATAGGTCTAATCGATTACTTGTAGAATATAAACCTCTTTCTAAGATCTGATATTTTCCTTTTAGTCTTACGCTCCGTCTTAGGATTGTAGAATTCTTACCCCTATAGACAGGATATTACAAGCCTTCTCCAATCTAATTGGTACTTTATCCATCAAATCTGACAAGATTCTCTATCTCTTTGATTTGATCTATGCCAACATGGGATCAAGAACCTCTCATCAGATTGAGGAGAAACATCTGATTAATTAAATTGATACGTCATCTGCAATATGCTCTTTACCATGGTAAGTTAGTGATCTATCAAAATGATCTTCGAGTTCGATAGTTCCATAATAGTACAACATACCCCCCAGTAAGCTGTTTCATACTCTCGGAATCTCTGTCTACATTGTCACTCAGGGCTTCATGAAATTAGAAGCGAGAATCTGATCATTTTTGAGTACGTACTACTAGTATTCTGAACAAATAACTTCTAGATCAATACCAATTAAATAAATCCAAAATTTCAAACTATGGTCGTCTTTCAAGTTGAGTAGAAAATAATAATCAACATCAATCCATTCCTAGAAGGAGCTCTGTCTTTCAAACTGTATTACACATAACAATGAATAATTGATCAGGTAAATTCACTGAAATTGCAAGCAAACTGAAATAAATGAACTCTAGAAAATTTCCAAATTCATTTTATTGAAACGATGTGAAACGGCATTTCTGAAGAACCTTTCCCGAAACTTCACACCAGATCAATGTTCAATCCCAAAAAGAACTAACTAAAATGCTAAGCTAAGAATGAGATAAAAGAAAATAAACGAAAAAATTAATATACAAAGAGTCTCCAACTACCGGAAGTTCTGGTTTTAGAAAGTTACGCGCGATGCCATAAACAGCGTCGCAGATTTTTCAAATGATGGGCCGCACTTCAAGGCATAAGTTGGGGATCCCCAAAAATTCTTGCCCAATTAGTCACTTTGTCGACATAGATTTTCATCTATGTCCCTAGCTCTTGTCGTGGCTTGCAGTTTTCTGTCGTGACATGATTTTTGGAATTTCTTCTTGGAGTCTGTCGGGACATAATATTCTTCTGTCGCGACAAAGTTTTGCTGAAGTTGTCTAGTTTATGTCGCAACATGAGTGTCTTGTGTTGCAACATAAAACTTTGTTGCAACCTGACTTGTCATTTCTGTATACGAATACAATCGCGACATAAATTTCTTTGTCCTGACAATCTTACGTTCTCGTCTTCATGCTTTTTTGTCGCTACAGTTTTCTTCTTCCGGCCCTATTCCCAACTTTGTTGCAACATTCTTTGCTATGTTGCAACATACTTTGATGGTTCTTCTCAACCTTTGTCATGACACTAATTTCCTCTATCGTAACAGAGTTTCTCACAGTAGTATGGATCTATTTGATTAAGCGGACTCACTTTCTTTAATGTGACCGAGTTTTGTTGCCTTGTATCGCTGAGATTGAACTCTGCGCCAGGACAGTCTTTTGTAAATGTCGCAACATAATCTTCCTTGGTCTTTGTCGCCAACTAAACTGTTTGTTACAACATTGAAATTCTTTGTTGTGACAAATATTTCTTAATTTGATCTCATAATATACCGTTTTACATCCACGACGCATAAAACTTCTTTGTCGTGACAAAAATATCTTACTTAGCAACTTTTATTGTCGTAATAGAGATTTCTGCCTTTCGCAACATGAGTTTTTGTGTTGCAACATTCTTTTTGTAATTTTCTCAACTTCTATCACGACAATATTTGTCTTTGTCATGACAAATTTCACCTCAACCTCATTTTGTGTTTGTCGTAACATAAAACTACTATGTTGTGACAAGGTCGTCTTATCTCCCATTGTTGGCTCTAAATGTTGTGTTGCAACATAGTTTTCTTTTTTCGCGACATAAAATCTGCCTTGGTCTTGACATATGCTGGAATGTCTGTCGCAACAGAGAAAACTTTGTCGTAGGCACATTGTCTTGACTTGTCTCACTATTCTGCTATTTTTTTTTGTCGCGAAAGAGTTCATCTGATATCTTCATTTCTTTCTATCGCGACATAGTTCCACTACCATTTGCTTGATCAATGTCGCGACATAAGTAACGAATGTTGCGACATTCTTCTTCATGAATTGCTCTTATGTGTCGCGACATAAAATTTCATTTTTACGACATAAATTAGTCAGTCTATTTAAAATTTTGTTACAACAGTCTTCATTTTCTTGTAGGCTGAAGCTTGATCCTTGTTCACGACATACTTCTGCTTCAGTTCTCTTGGGATTACGTGCGACATTTTGAAACTATGTTGCGACAAGAGTGCACGACTATTTTTCTACTTTTCTTCTTTGTAATGTTCATTTTCATTTAAAACCTGCAAAACAACAAGTTGGTGAATAATCCTTAATTCAGCATTAAAATGAATCATAAACTTCTAAAAATATGCTAGAAAAATGGATTAAAAATAGATGAGTTTAGGACTCATTAAATTCCCCCAAACTTAAAGTTTTGCTTGTCTATTGAAAGAAAGAAAATTTTGTTTATCCTCGAGCAATTTAGCTTTAATTTTTAAGGACATTTTTATGGTAGAATCCATAATTTTGCAGGATCATAGGTTCGTTGTAAAATTATATCTAAATATGTTTCCAATCTATAATCAAGAAGATTTTTAATTAAGTTCACTAAATAGCAAAATAATTTCTATAGTGTAAACAATTCAATTATTCAACCCTCATTTGTGAGTTTGTGATGGTCTTCTCTTTTCTTCCTTGGCATATTAGTTAATCTTCTAGAAGACTACTCGGATGAAATTTCTCCTTTATTCTTTAAAGTCCCATATGCTTGTTTTTCATATTAATCTCTACTAATGTAAGCATATACCACCTTTAGAATCAATTAGGTCTTTTAGGCTTATAATGTGAGGCTTAGGTAATTGGGTAGATAATATGACAATTTAGGCTCAATTTTTACCCAAATTTCACTTGCAACTTGACATACTTGCCTTCATATGCATTCTTAACTTTTGTCATTCATGTCAATTCTCTAACTTCCCATATGGTTTGGTGCATTCTTCTGCATACTTTTTGTGGTGGTATTTTTCTTGACCACATTTAGACTGTAAACTTTCCTCTTTATCTTTGAAGCTTTTTCACTTTTCATCTTCCATCAAGGTTTTAGGAATAGTACAATGTTTTGTCTTTTTAAGCTTTCTACCACACTTTACGAACTTTGGGTCAGTAACTCCCATACCATTTGACATTAGGGTACTAGGTATTGAAACACCACTAAAAACTTAATTGTTCAGGGGAGGAAGGCTACAAGACCAAACTTATTCCACCTTAATACTTTTCTTTTCATCTTCATCTTTTCACCTTTCCTCATCACAATTGATTTTTCTTTCTCACCCTTTCTTATCCTTTTTTCACAATTTGAAACAATATTCCCCGAGCTTGTCTCTTTTTATTATTACGTATTGTCATATGTCTGGGCAAATCAGGGTTCTTTACTGTAGGATTATATTCAAGGGAGGAACTAGGCTTTTCATTTGTTGGTTGATGATGAAATTGGCTATTGGCTCAAATAAGGAACTAATGTGTATGCTTATGCATATTATAAGGGTAGGCTTTAAAAGGCTCAAACTTCCAAGAATGGCCTATATCATTTCCTGTTAGTGATATTGCTTAGGATTTCGCCTTGACTAATAATCAAACAATTCTAGGACATTTGGAGATTTAACTGTGATAGATCCCAGAAGATGTCCCTAATCTTTAACACAATTTGTTTCAGAGATACTTTTGACCATGTGTAGTGTTTATCAAGGTTCATAATAACTAATCTGTTTACAAAACAGAATTACATGTCTTATTTGTTCTATCAATTTGTTATAATCTTCCTTATTCTTGAAGTTCAACATATTCATCAATATCTTCACAACTTCTTTTTCAGTTCATTTCATCCTACCCCAATTCAAATATTAAATTATTATTTGGTCCTTGGATAGTTTTTCCATGCTATTTGACCAATTAAAAGTTCATTAATCAACCATTCAATGCAGAGATGCTTAGCACAACAACTAATCAATTCTATCAATATTTCAATTCCACCAAAAAATTCACAGCTTATTCAGCAACTCAAACCAGGAAATCTAGTTCATCCATTATTCAACCAAGCTATTCACTAAAGGTCATCAATTTCTAATTGTTGAACTCAAAGGAAAGAAAATAAAAACAAAACACGCCAGAAATGCAAAATGAGAGTGACACCAATTTTTGCAAAGAATTTTTCATTAAGTTCTTTTTTTATTTTATTTTATAATAAGTGTAAGGCATGCGGTTCTGAGAATTAAAGGTAAAGCAGTTTGGTTTCTCATTTCCTTCTTCTGTCGTACACAGAGGATGGTTGGGTTCGCGAGGTTCAAATTTATGATGTAGCGAAGGTGAGAACCCAGGGATCGGACTTGTAGCGCTTAGACCTTTCTTCTTCTCCTCTATTGAATGCATACCACTCCATTGACATAGCCATTTGTTGGATTAGATCATTTTGTCTCTGCCCAATAGAGTTCAAGGTTCCCTCAAACTCTTCCTGGGTAGAGTACATCTTGATCAAATTTTTGTTGACCATGTTTAAAATCTCTATCCAGCATTTTTCCCTATAATTTAGGGTGGCTTCCATTTCACTTGTCCATATCTATGAGGCCTTGTCTCATACGATGTTCTTTATCACGAGATGCAAAGGCATACGCCTATGACGAGGTGCAGCCGTAGTATCTTCTTTCTCTTTCATGATTTTAATTAGCGCACTGTCCCTCCTGAGCTTATCTGAGAGGAATGCGTCTTCCCTTGTCTTGAGCTCTGCACTGAGTTCCTATTCTCTCATCTACTCTTCCACTCTTCATCTCTCTGCTTCAGTGCCTCCTACAAATTCTGATCCTTTCTTTTCAGCTCAACATCCATATATTAGTTAGAGTTGGATTTGTAGTTATTTGTCCCTCTCCTGAATTTCTTGCTTCATTGCTTTCAGCATATCTATCAATTCAACCTTTGTTACTGGATGCTCTAGCCTCGGCACCTCTGATGGACATCTCACTTTGGTGACATTATCATCATGAGGCTTGCTCTTCTCTGCCTATGTTCTTGCTCTTGAGTTGCATTATCAATCTGTATTTGATTTATTTCTCTATTCTCTTCTTCCCCTCTTGCAACTTCAGCTTCTCTTTCCCTGCCTTTGTTCTTAGGCCCTTTTGTGATTCCTGTCAATGTCAGGGGTGAGGTTTTAAGTGTAGTTTTTTCTTCCTTGGTCTCCTTCTCCTTCGGGATCACGGAGACACAGCTGATCATTCTTTGGGTGGGGTACCAATCCCCTGTATCCTCCATTATAATAACTCAAGATTGAGTTTTCAATGATCTTTCCAAAATTAAACCTATAACCCTTCAGGATGGCATACAGCAGTACTGCCTCCTTCTCCCTTACAGTACTCAAATGCTTGGACGATAAGATAACTGAACAAAGGAAATAAAACCAAACCTTGGTTTTGTTCCGGTCACTCGCCCCCTTCTGATGGACTCGTATGGGTTTTTTTAGTTGCATTACTTTCCCTTGCCATCAGTTAGCAAGTCTATAATCTTTTAAATCGGGTTCCTTCGCTGGATTTCTTGAACTTTGACCCACTCTTCATTTCGTTCAGATTGTTGGTTTGGTCGATCTTCTCCCTGTTGAAGGATATCCATTTCCCTCTAACATAGACTGTCTTATCCTTCATTCCTACCATATTAGCATAGAAATCCTTCACCACATATACATACCCAAGAGCCTTGTGCTAACAGAAAAGATGCCATCCCTTGCTCTTAATGACTTCTTGGAAGGGGGAAATCCACTTGCTGAAACCTCTTTCTCCTATGAAGTCTCTATGCTGCAATTTATCCCTACGAGCAACATAGAAAGCCCGACTCACGAAACCCGATCCACTTGCTTTTCTCACTACCCTCTGCTCTATCTTCTTCAGCTCCTCTCTTCCTCTTTCTAGTTTCTTCAACTGGTTGCTCCACCTCTGCCCTAGATTCAACTCTTTCTCCTTCTTGTTTTGTCTCTGCCTGAGTCGCTTGGACTGCTTCTTCCTCCCATTTAGCATACTCCTCCACAATTTTGTTCAAGTTAGGAGCAGGTTCGGCTGGCTCCCGGACATTGTCGGAAGAGCTTTGGGATCTGGGGTTTTGAAAAGGTGGGAAGAGATTTTATATTGAAGAAATGTGAGTGGGGTTGATGTTTTATGAGGAAGGTGACCTTTCAGGTTTCAAAATTCATATATTTTTAGGCCACATGTGTTGTGCTTTCTGTTAAATCATGACAAAAACTAACTAGGGTTTATTCCTTTTTGTATAATGCGACATATTTGAATTCGGTTAAAACTTGAGCCGGTCCTTTGTTGCGGCCGAGTAAAATGTCAGCGACATATTTATGTGATGTTCAGAACAGTATAATGTCATGACAAAGCTGAAAAATTGTCAACTGACAACCTCGCAATACTTGAGTCTGAGGCCGACTTTGTGGCGACGGATAGAAAAATTTCAGCGATAGAGGTTGTCGGTTCATATCCGCTGACGCTGCGCGAAAAACATTGTCGTGACACATTTTGTGCTTTTCTAGTTAAATGTTGTCGCGGCGGCCGGCGTAATGTCGCGCGAGACTTTCCTGCAAACTTTTTAAAGGCTATACTCCAGAGTCTTTGTTGCGACATAAAAAAACAATGTTGCAATCGAGTTTGAAATAATGCCGCTATAGAGAGAAAGCATGTCACGACATTGAACGAAATTTTTCTCAGAATTACACAATTCACAATTTTCAATCAAGCCACATTCAAAGCAAGGTGCATTCACTCATACCAATCAGAGTATGCACGAAAACTCATCTAATCATCAAAGAACCTTAATTTCAAGTATGAACGATCATATTTCATTTATTCACTAAATACGCTAGCAAGGATGATATTAAGAGCATTGAAAAGAATAAGCTTGACAAAATTTATTGTTAATTTTACGCTAAAAACAAAATTACATTCCTAAACTTCAACTATGCGTATCATTAAAGACAAGGGAGGAAGTAGGCTCCTCCCCCTTATTTGCATTTATGCATATTCGAGTTTGAAAGTGTGCTTCCTAATAGCATTCATTTCTAATTCGACTTCTTGTCACACAAAAATAAGCAAAAAACAAAATGAAATTTCACACAAAATTAAACCGATTTCAAACACACCAATTGTAACAAAATTAAGAAGTTAACTATAGGTAAAATTTGCTTGGGATTTGCCTCCCAGAAGTTTTTCTTTCGATTTAATGTCTCACAGCCTAGACATTTCTTGTAAATCTTCTTTTCGACCAAGTGCTTCCCTTTCTTTTAAATCTGGTTTCAATCTTCATTTATGTTCCCTCGAGTAATGCTTCAATCTACGACCATTCACTTTAAATTCACATCGAGTCGGTTTTCAATGTCAACTGCTCCAAAGGAATTATTACTTATTCTTGTGTAAGGACCACTCCGTCTTGACTTTAGTTTTACGGAAGCAGCTTAGGCTTGATTATATAATAGGACTTGTTTCTCCTACTTTGAATTTCTAAGTCAAAATCTTGATCCTTTACTTCTTTGTCTTATCTTTGTAGATTACAGCGTTATCATGGCTTCCGATCCTCGACTTTTCAATTCATCGATTAAGTAATCTTCTTTCAAACAGAAAGATCTGATTGGTTCTTCTGATGAAACATAACTGTATTGATGAAGAAGATGACAGTTTTCAAACATATTTTTGAGGACATTAAAACAGATTTTAGCGGACACTGTATTGCAAATACATCATCGTTTATAGACAATTATTTTCACTTTGTTCGTTTTCTCTGAGAGGTGTGCTGCTCTACTGCTGGATATTGCACTTTGCCGACTGAGCTAGGGTGGTAGGCCAATCCCATTACCATGTTTGATTCCATATTTGTTCATAGGTTTACAAAAATTTTATTTACCAAAATGGCTTCCCTCATCGTTAATGATTGTGCAGGTGCTCGAATTTGCTCGAAAATGTTCTTTATGATTCAACCATGTGGCATCATTTATGGGACAAGCTATAGCTTCCACCCATTTAGATACATAGTCCATAGCTAGGAGAAAGTACAAATTTCCAAATGAGGGTGGAAATGGTCCCATGAAGCCTATCCCCCACACATTAAAAATCTGCACCACCAGGATTCCTTGTAGGGGCATCTCATTTCTTCTGCTTATGTTGTCCATTCTCTAACATCTATTACCTTATTTTACCCATTCAAAATAGTCCTTAAATAGAGTAGGCCAATAAAAACCTGATTCGAGAATTTTATGGGTTGTTCTATCTCCTACAAAATGTCCTCCATATGGTGATGCATGACATTTATCAATAATTCCACCTTATTCTTTTTCTAGTACACATTTTTTGATAATCAAATTTGCTCATCTTCTGAAAAGTAGTAGATCATCCCAAATATAGAATTTGCTATCAGTCCTCAACTTTCTTTTCTACTGGTTGCTGAAGTCATATGTCATAATTCCACAAGCTAAGTAATTCACAATATCAGCATACCAGGGTGTTTGGACTGCTAACAAAGACAGTTGCTCATCAAGAAAGTTTTCTGCAATTTCGCTTCCCTTTTCTTCTTTAGTAGTCTTTTCCAATCTAGACAAGTGATTAGCTATCACATTGTCACTACCATTCTTGTCTTTAATTTCTAGATCAAATTCTTACAGCAGTAATACCCATCTGATCAGTCTTGGTTTGGCATCTTTCTTTGCTATCAAATATCTAATTGTAGCATGATCAGTGTGTATTATAACGTGGAACCCTGTCATGTAAGGCCTAGATTTTTCTAGCTTAAAATACCATTGCTAGCATCTCTTTTTCAGTTGTAGAGTAGTTCTCTTAAGCTTCATTGAAGGTTTTGCTGGCATAGTATATGACCTTGAATGTCTTCTCTGTTCTTTGTCCCAATACAACTCTCATTGCAAAATCACTAGCATCACACATAATTTCAAACTCCTTGTTCCAATCAGGTGTTACCATGATGGGGGCTGTAACCAATCTGGATTTAATTTCATCAAATGCAGCCTTGCATGCCCGTAGTCAGACTTTGCCCTCTCTTTTCCAACGGTCACGCATAATGTTCTAGAGATTTTTGAGAAGTCCTTTATGAATCTTTTGTAAAAACCAGCATGTCCTAGGAAACTTCTTATCCCTTTGACTATTGTAGGTGGCAGGAGTTTTATAATAAAAACGCTTTTCTTGATCTACTTTTAACCCGTATTGAGAGATTTTGTGTCTATGACAATACCCTCTGTCTATAAGAAATGTATTCTAAATTAAAATAAATCTTAATGGTTCTCTAAGTACTATTTCATTTTCTAGACAATTCAAAATGAATCCATATCTTGAAGTCAATATCAATTCATATTCATGAGGTGACATAGCTATCATACACCGGAGTCGGAGTATTACATAATCCAAATGGCATCCTTCTGAAAGCAAAAGTTCCATAAGGACATGTAAATGTAGTATTCTCCTAATCCTCAAGGGCTATAGCAATCTGGTTATAACCATAATATCCATCAAGAAAACAGTAATGGAGGTGTCCTACTAACCTGTCCAGCATTTGGTCAATGAAAGGTAGAGGAAAATGATCCTTTCTGGTAGTAGTGTTTAGTTTCCTATAATCTATACACACCCTCCATCCCATCATAGTTCTTGTAGGAATCAATTCATTCTTCTCATTTCTGATCACAGTGAATCCACCCTTCTTGGGAACCACATGAATTGGGCTCACCCAAGGGTTTTTTGAGATTGCATATATGAAGCCTGCATTCAGCCATTTCAATACTTCTTTTCTTACAACTTCTTTCATTACTAGATTTAGCCTTCTTTGATGTTCTATAGAGGTCTTTGCATTATCCTCTAACAGAATCTTGTGCATGTAGGTGGAAGGATTGATTCCCTTTAAATCTTCTATAGACCAAGCAATTGCTTCCTTGTATTTTCTAAGAGTTTCAAGCCGTTTTTGTTCTTCAGATTCAGTTAATGCAATTGAAATAATAACTGGTTTTGCTCTCTCTGGTTCTAAAAAAGCATATTTTAATTGATTGGGTAATTCCTTCAACGCCCTTGAACTTGTTGTTTCTTCGACTACGTTCATTCTTGCATTTTAAATATTGTTTATCAACAGTGCTAGCTTCTTTTGATTCAAAATTGGAGTTCGAAATTCAACATCAAGAACATTGAATCTTTGGAAGTCCATCTCATTTTCATTCATTGAATTCTGAATCTTACAACCATTAATCGATTCGGGCGATGGGTGCTTTGTTCTACAATCTTACAATCAACATTGTAAAGTCACTTATTTCAAGCGTGATTGAGATTGAAGTGCCTTGCCTCATCTCAGGCAGAGTAAGCTCTCCATTTCTTCACATCTATCAAAGTTGCTCTGTAACGGAAAAGGCCTTCCTAACAGTAGAAGGACTTGTTTGTCTTCTTCAATATCAATAACCACAAAGTCCATTGGAAAAATGAACTTTCCCTCTTTGATAAGTACATCCTCGAGAATACCCTAAGGTTGAGCTAAGGTTATATTTCCCATCTATAGGGTCATGGTTGTGGGAGTAAGCTCTTCCAAACTTAGTCTCTTGACTACAGACAAAGGCATCAAGTTGATGCTAGCTCTAGAATCACGCAATGCTTTTCCAATCTTAGAATTCCCTATTGTGCAAGGAATAGTGAAACTGCCTGGATCATTACCTTTTCTACGTAAGGACCTGCGAAAACTACAGCTGCTGAGAGTTCTTTGTCAGTCCTTTTTCATCAAATTTTCATTTCACCTTAATATGTCCTTCATGAATTTAGCATAGTGAGGCATTTAAGTCTATGCCTCTGAAAAAGGGATATTAACCTCTATTTTCTTGAACATGTTCAAGAATCTAGAGTATTGCTCTTCTATCTTAGCCTTTTGCAGCCTCTGTGGGAATGGGACTTAAGGCTTATAAGCTTGAGCCTCTGCCTTCTTCCTTAGAACTCCTCTTGACTAGCAGCACCTTGCATTTATGCACTTATCTCTTCTTCAACAACCACAGCGGCCCCATGTTGCTTCAGTTCTCCTCCAATTTCTTGTTTCTTTTCCTCAGTTTTCTACCTTCTATCACTCTTCCACTTTTCAGATTCACCACCATGCAATCGTTTGGATTCTTCCTTGTGTCACTTAGGAAGGCATCCTTGGGTTGATTCTGCATTGCTAAGGTTAGCTACCCTACTTATGTCTCCAGATTCTTCAAAGAGGCATTGTGTGTAAAAGCAGTTGTGTTTACGAAATACTATTAGATCAGTAATTTTTCTCATGGATGTTCGGCTGACCTCTTGTTTTCTCCTATGAAAGTCGGCATACGTTCTTCAAAAGGAGGAAGATCTCCTTGTCTAGATTTTATGCTCGACCTCCTTGTTTGTTGCTACTATTGTTGGAACCCCGGAGGCTTATAATTGATGAAAGTTACGCCGGAGTCTTTGACACTTGTTGTGCTCCTCTGTAATAAGAGAAATTCTCATAGTTTCTGAGTCTTTTGGTGAATAATGGGTTATGGGGTGAGGTTGGGCTTAAAGTTATAACTTCTATTTGCATTGAGATACCGTGCCTCCTCAACTTGGTAGGGACCCTCATGGACTAGTCCCTCTTCAGTTTCCTCTCATTCTTATCAACTGTTCCACTTCACCGTTCTTTGCATGCACTCTTTAACTCATGATTCCCCATCTTGTTCATCAATGCATCGGTTTGCTTCTATAGCAGTCATCTGATTCAGCTCCATCAAACCACTTCCCTTCAGCCTGGTGCTACTCCTTGAAGCCTCAGATGGTTCTTTATAATTGCATTTGGCAAGATCTTCTATCGGTTGCTTTGCCTCTTGAGCACTTTTTCTCTTGAAAGCCTTCTGACATCTTTGCATCCAGTGCTGCCCTTTGAGGTATAATTCATAGCATGATAAAAAATATCCATACGAGGTGGTCGAGATCTATTCCATGCATGGGGCATATTTACCGGAGTCTTTTGTATCTTTCACTTTCATTGTAGAGACTTTCATCCTCACAGAAAAGCTATAATTTCCCTACTCCTTTTAGAAGTGAGGGGCGGGTGGAAAGAATCTGCTCATGTGAGCCCCTCAGCCAACTCTTCCCCGATTATTCTTGATCCAACAGGCAATGACTTAAACCAAGTTTTTGCCACATCTCTCAATGAAAATGGAAATAGTTGCAGCTTGATCACTTGTGGTCTCACCCCATTTAACTTGACTATATTTCCCATCCTCATGAATCATCCCATATGCTCGTTGGGGTCTTCACTAGGATGCCCAGTAAATTGGTATTGTTGTACCATTTTGATCAAGGCTGGCTTGAGTTCAAAATTGTTTGCTTCGATAGCAGGCTGTCTCACAACAAAGTATTCATCTTGAATAATTAGCCTTCAAAAGTCTTCCATAGTCATTTGCCTCTAAGGTCTTTCTGCTTTAGCTTTTTTTAGAATAGGTTGCAATCTTTCTCTCTGATTTGCCATAGTTGTTGATTCAGCACTTTTAGCCTTTTTAAGATTCCTCAGTGTTCTTTCGGATTGCATGTATCCCAGGGGCGATAGTTCACGGATTCGGTTTTCTATGCATCTAAAATCTTCTTGAAATAGAAACACATTGAGATCAAATGAAATATGGGAAACTTGATTATGTTAATTTAAGCTCATAAAATATTTTGACTTATTAAACTCACTGCTGATTTCATTATTTTGTGATTTTAAAATTATGATAGAATAAGAAAATGTCAAATTAACAATTCTCCTTTTGGTTAGAATATTGATATTTAGATTCATCTTTTTCTCAATCCCCGGTAAAGG
This sequence comes from Tetrastigma voinierianum, assembly GCA_016808115.1. Classification (NCBI taxonomy): domain Eukaryota; kingdom Viridiplantae; phylum Streptophyta; class Magnoliopsida; order Vitales; family Vitaceae; genus Tetrastigma; species Tetrastigma voinierianum. The sequence continues at coordinate 246,526 of JAEQBH010005452.1, read as the reverse complement.
CGCCAAAAACTTGTTGACTGATTTTTCTATAGACTAAATTTTACTAAGTAGAGTAACCTTTGGCACTTGGATGTTCGACAAAACTTTCCACAACTACGGAGACTATTCGATCCTAGCAATAGCGCCAAAAACTTATTAATTGATTTTTGTGTAGACTAAATTTTACCAAGTAATTAACCCACTTCTTTGCGAAAACTTGTTAAGACCCATTTGTAGGATGATCAATAAACTTTCGACCACGGCTACGGTATTCAATCCGTGCTTGTGTAAAACTTATTGGCGATTTTGTATAGACCAAATTTACCAAGTAATTAACGCAGCTAAAAACTTGTTAAGAACAATTGCAGGATGATTAACAAAACTTTCAACACAGCTACCAGATACTATTCAGTCATCGATAACGACGCTAAAAACTTGTTGACTTGAATTTGATAAAACTATGTGTTTACTTTTTGTTAGTAAAAGGGATTCATTAAATATTTATTTTGGTCTAGATCACTGCAAGTGCACAGGTCATATAAGTAATAAAAGTGGATTTGAAGTCCGGATTTCATTCCCACGAGGATTTATGATAAATCTAAAGATTAAGTACCCCATCTACTCAAGATCCTCACTATTTGAACTCATATGTTTTTAAAGTATTTTGTCAAACTAAGGAAAAGCTAAAACTAAATAAAATTCTATGACTACATGTAAAGAATTTAAATAATTGGATTGGAAAGTTCACTGGGTAAGTTAACACTAGGAAATAGATCAGTGTATAATTATGAATTTCTGCATCAGTATATAACATAGTTCAACTATTAGTCTGAAATCTGAACTTGTCAAAGATGCAAATAGTATGATTTGGATTTCTCCATAAACCACACATTTTACTAATTAGAGATCCATGTTCTTTTTAGATACATGAGTCTAATCAATTACTTGTAGAATATAAACCTCTTTCTAAGATCTGAGTATTTTTCCTTTTCAGTTCTTCACACTCAAATCTTAGGAATGGTAAATTCTTGCCTGTAAACGGGGATATTGCAAGTCTTCTCCAATCTAATTGGTACCTCATCCATCAAATCTGACAAGATTCTCTATCTTCTTGATTAGATCTATGTTAACACGGGATCAAGATCCTCTCATCAGATTGAGGAGAAACCTCTGATGAATTAAATTGATACATCATCCAACTATCCTCATACCATGAGTAAGTTAGTGATCTATCGAAATGATCTTTCAAAGTTCAGTAGTTCCATAATATTAGTCTAACATACCCCCAAGTAACTGCTCCATACTCTCAGGAATCTCCGTCTCTGTGTCATAGGGCTTCACGGAAATCGGAAGTAAAGATACAATCCTTTTCTAAGTCTGAAGCTACTAGATATTATGAACAAATAACTTCTAGATCAATACCCGATTAAATAAATCCAAAATTTCAAACTATGACCGTCTTTCAAGTTAAGCAGAAAATAATAATCAACATCAATCCATTCCCAAAAGGAGCTCCGTCTTTCTAATAGGATTACATATTACAGTGACTAATTGATTAGGTAAATTCACTAAAATTGCAAGCGAACTGAAATAAATAAACTCCAAAAATTTCTAAATTCATTAATTCAGACAATATTGAAAAACAAAATTTTACAGAGAACCCAACTCGAAACTTCACACCAGATCACTGTTCAATCCTAAAAAGAGCTAACTAAAATGCTAAGCTAAGAATGATATAAAAGAAAAGAAAAATAAAAGAAAATAAAAGAAAAATAAACGAAAAAATAATATACAAAGAATCTCCATTATCCGAAGTCTGGTTTTTATGGAAGTTAACGCCTGATACTTACCATCGTATTTATAGATTTTCAAATGATAGACCGCGCCCAGGCATAAGTTAGGGTCCCAGATCTGCCCAATTAGTGGCTTTGTCGCAACAAAATAAATTATGTCACGACATAGGTGCACTATGTCCCGGCTCTTTATCGTGGCTGCGGTTTTAATAGCGACATGATTTTTGGAATTTAACTTGGAGTTTGTCGCGACATAATATTCTTTTGTCACGAAAAAGTTTTGCTGAAGTTGTGTAGTTTATGTCACGACATAAGTGTCTTGTGTCGCGACATAAAACTTTGTTACAACACAGCTTGTCATTTTCTACTACTCTGAATTCTATCGCAACATAAATTTCCTTGTCGTGACAATCTTCTATTCTCTCCTCTTCATCTTTTGTCGCGACAAAAGTTTCTTCTCCCAGCTGCAACTTTGTTGCAGCATTCTTTGCTATGTTGCTCCATGCTGATGATTCTTCTTAGCTATCGTGGCGCTAATTTCCTCTTGTCGCGACCAGTTTCTCTCACAATGATATGGATCCCATTATCGTGGCCCAAATTTTTTCTTTGTCGACGAACTTTGTGCCTTGCACTGCGAGATTGAACTGCATTGTCGCGACAGTCTTTTGTAAATGTCACAACATAATCTTCCTTGGTCTTTATCGCAAGCTAAACTGTTTGTTGCAACATTGAAATTCTTTGTCGCTACAAATTTATCTTGGCCGGTCTCATGTCTCTTCCATTTTCTATCGCAACATAAAACTTCTCTGTCGCGATAGAAATCTCTTACTAAGCAACTTTTATTGTCGCAACATAATCTTCCTTTGTCGTGATAGAGATTTCCGCCTAAAGTTCTTTATTTTGTCGCAACATGAGTTTTACGTGTCATAACATTCTATAATTTCTCGGAGCTTAATCGCGATAATACTTGTCTTTGTTCAATAATTTCACCTTGCCTCGTGTTGTGTTTGTCGCTGACATAAAGCTTATGTCCGCGATAAAGTCATTTATCGCCCAGTGCGCTGCGAATGTTGTGTGTCGTGACATAGTTTTCTTTGTCGCGACATAAAATCTTGCCTTGGTCTTGACATATCTTCGGAATAAATCCGCAAATAGAAAACTTTATGCATTAGTTACGCTATTTTGTCGCGGCCGAGTTCATATGATATCTTCATTTCTTTCTATCGAAAGAGATTTGAAGCGTCTGTTATGGATTTCCTTGCCATTTGCTTGATCAATGTCGCGACATAAGTAAGAAATTTCGCGACATTCTTCTTCATGAATTGCTCCCACTGTGTCGCAACATAAAATTTCATTATCGTGATAGAAATTAGTCAGTCTATCTAAAATTATGTTGCTACAGTCTTCATTTAATACTTGAGCTCACCTTGATCCTTGTTGTGAAATACTTCTACTGGTTCTCTTTGGATTCTATCGCGACATTATGAAACTATGTCACGATAGAAAGTCTATATGGCCAAAATTCTGCTTTCTTAAGATTATTTATTTTTCATTCCAAAACCTGCAAAAAAAGTTAATTGAATAATCCATAATTCAACATCAAAATGAATCATAAACTTCTAAAAATATGCCAGAAAAATGGATTAAAAATATATGAGTTTAGGACTCATCAAGTATACGTGTCGAGTTTTCGTAGTACAATGGCTAGTCAAGTGTCGTCCCTGAGGAAGTGTGTTGAGTGTTGACTTTACACTTTAAATATTGCTTGGACTAAAATTGTAGTGAATTAGATTAATGTAAGAAAAGACTAATCCTAAAGTGTTTGCTTCAAATCAATTAATAAAGCGAGGTTTTGCCTTCACTTGCCACACTCGATGGATTTTTAACCTAAATAGATTGTTGTTCATATATTAGAAGGTTCACTTGTTGTGAGTTAGTCGTACCTCTGAGATATTCTCTCTCGAGATATATTTTCCTATCTCACCGAGTATGTTATGTGCTCTCATCACACCTTACCCCACGCCTAGCGAAGTGAGAGGAAAAGGCGAGGCTAAGCGGGACGCTATAAGTCCATACATACGATCTTGAGTCCCGTTAAATGTACATATACAAAACTGTCTTTACATTTACATAGTAAAGTGCTTGAATATACGGTGATGGACTCACCTTAAGTGTCTTGGCTTTGGCAGAATCACGGAAGATCCTGGACATCTTCTTATTTATTGGATTAAAGCCCTTGCTAAGAAACATAGCTTAGTGGGAAACATATGACTTATAATTGTACACATGCATTGATAATCACTTACAATAGACATATGACAGTAACATATATACATTAACAGATATCATAATTTTTCATGAATTCCTATAACAAACTTATACACATGCTGACACTTATAACTTACTTATACTTATTCAGATTTCCCATAGGAGTTACAGAGCTTTTACCTATACAGAGGTACTTATCCACATACTCATACTTCTATCAAACTTATACTTGTTCAGATCTCCCGTAAGAGTTACAGAGTTTATACTTATATGGAGGTACTTATACATGTACTTATACTTATAGCAGACCTATACTTATTAGGATCTCCCGTAGGAGTTACGGAGCTTATACTTGTACTACGGAGCTTATACTTATACTACGGAGCTTATACTTGTACTACGAAGCTTATACTTATACTACGGAGCTTGTACTTGTACTACAGAGCTTATACTTATACTACGAAGCTTATACTTGTACTACAGAGCTTATACTTGTACTACTGAGCTTATACTTGTACTCCGAAGCTTATACTTGTACTACGAAGCTTATACTTATACTACGGAGCTTATACTTATACTACGGAGCTTATACTTGTACTCTGGAGCTTATACTTGTACTCCAGAGCTTATACTTGTACAGAGGTACCCATAGGTACATGCAGAGCAAAACGATGTACATTACTTTATTCTTATTAAGATCCCTATCATATAATTGTTTGACTACCTAGACTCGTACTTATAGCAAACTTATTCACCAGGCTTATACTTATGCGAAGGTACGAAGGTACCTCTGAGCTTATGCTTATGCGAAGGTACGAAGGTACCACGAGCTTATATATACAGAGGTACCCATAGGTACTACGGAGATTATAACATCTGAAAGGTGCGTAGGTACATTTAGGGCGGAACAATTTACATTACTTTACTCTTGTTCTTATTCAGATCCTTATCATATAACTGTTTGACTACCTAGACCAGTAATAATAAATGAGTAGGACACAGCACAATAGGTACCCAAAGGTATGGTATAGTACTGAGTCTTAGTAGCATAGAGAGCGAAGTCTTGAAGCAACGACGGAGAGTGTCGTCGCGCTGTCGGAAATCTTAGGAAATTGCTAAATGTGTCGAAGCACGTCAGTCTTTGTCGCACTAATCGGGAAATCTTAGAAATCTTAAATGTGCGGCACGATCGAGTGTCATCGCACTGGAAGTAGAAGTACTATGCGTGTGCGCCCCGCGTAGCGGAGGTGCCATTTCATTCAATATATGGTCTTAGGCAGTCCTACAATTATATGAGTTCAGGAACTTACTATCTTATTCTAAGGGCATTAAGTTTGCCCGCCTCTGGGGCGAGGTACGGTGCATTTTTTACTTAGTTTCATTCTTATTTGAACCCCCATTAATCATTTATTAGGGTTCCTATATTGTCGAGATCTGAATTTAGGAGTATAACTATGCAAATGCACAATAATCAAGACTCTTGGAAAGTGGTATTGAGTATCGATCGTGCAGTCCTTCACTTGTGAATGGAGTACGATGCCCAGAATTACCCGGTCTGAGATTACCCGATGCAGGGTACCCGATGCAGAATACCCGATCTTGACCCTTTTACGGTAATGGAGTGCAGGGTACCACTTTAGTTGGTCTGTGCCACTTTGCTCTTTGCACATGGAGTACGGTGCCACCTGTTTGGTATTGGTACCACTTGCGGGTTCTACCCAAAAATGGCAGATTTTGCCCCCTTTCACTCACTTTTCTCCCATAAATCTCCTCAATTCCATCCTACATCAAAAACCACCATGGAATCCACCTAGAAACAACTCCTGAACACTTGTAATGGTGGTTTTAGAACTTCTTATAACCAATACTGAACCAAAAATTCCAGAATCCATGCCAAAGTCACCAATCTATACAAAACCATAGAAATAGGGAGGATTCCATATTCATCTTATACAAACTAGTATTTTACTTATAAAACTTTCCAACAAATCTAGGGTTAGGGATGATTCCTAACTAAACCACTAGAAAAGAAACAATCTAATATCCATACTCATCCATAGAAATCTATATAAAAGTCCAAAAGTCCAGTAATCCATACTAAAACCATAGTTTCTATACCTTTGCTCTTCTCCTTCTTCTTCTTCCTCTTCTTCTTCTCTTCTCCTCTCTTCTTCTTCCCGTGGAGCTCTCCCTTATTAGACCAAAAATGAGATATTTTTGTCTCATCCCCTTTTTATATTTAATTTTCCCTTTTTATGGCACTTTGGTCCTCCATCTCTCCTCTATTTTCAAATCAAGTTATGCATATTTCACTTTAACCTATAATCTTCTTATCTTATGACTTTTATATCCCATTTTGACAAATTCCACTTTTACCCTCGTAACTTGTATAAGTGCAGGTTTGAAATTTTCGCCAAAATAATAATTATGAAAAATTCCAAATTATACCTACAAAATACCTTAAACACGTTGAAAATGACTAGGAGTATATATTTCGAGTGTTCTGATATCTACGCCTCGACCACACGGACTCGAAATGCTTAAATGCTTAAATCCTAAATGCCACGGCGGAGGCAGTGATATCTCTCTATTTGCAGATTGACCAGAGTGTTGCTCTATTCCTCCTTGGGGGTCATGTCTCGATCTCGAGACTCCCAATAGCTTATCTTAATGTTAAAATTTAAAGCATAACATATGAATAAGGTACGAAATGGAGTAAGTCGGGATCTGATCAATCCATATATTGAATGAAGAAACAAAGATTTAACCATTAATCCATTCGAACATAAGGTATGACAAAACCTTAGAAATAAAACTAGAACATAGTATTAGTGTTCGTCTGACGTTAGATTTAGAATCATTAAGTATTTAGAAAATAATAGGAAAACAAGGGTGCACATGATATCTTAATCCAAATACTCATGAAATCTCCTTTCTTTTGATCTCGTCAAACTTCGTGCCTTGAAACCTTGTTTTCGCCTCTGATCCCTCTTACACGGACTCTAAAGTCGTCTATTTATAAGCTCCTCACCAATTCCACCCTAAGTAGATCGTAATGGGCTAGGCTTTCTTTGGCTCACTGTAGTAGGCATTGCTATCCGTTATAGTGGTTGTCCGCTATAGCAGGGTCCTTCTCCACTATAGCGGGTAAATAATGCATATCAACATACCGCCCCTCTGGGTTGCGGTGACGATAACTTCTTTGTGTGACAATGGCGGATTGTAGCGGGCAATAGTTTTCTTCTCAGGATGCCTCTGAACGTTCACGGCCATTTGCCCCCTGTAGCATGCAATGGCCCTTTATAGCGATACGTGATAGTAAATCCGCTTCTGTAGTGAGTCTTTTCTCTTCTTTACTTCATGTGCATCGTGCAACCGAACATGAAATATACTTAGAACATGCTTAAAAATAGTGCAAAAGCTTCTAAATGCAGGGATCAACATGTGAAATTAATAGTACTTTATAGCTCTCATGACTCCCCCAACTTAGACTTTTGCTTGTCCTCAAGCAAAGAGAGTACATGTGCAGAAATTTCATCATTTGGCCAGATAGGATGAGAGTTGATTTTAGCATACTACAAGCAGTATTCCTAAGACTACAACATTCTTTTACAAGCAGTTTATTGAAATCAATCACAAGAGTACCATGCATTCTAGTCATTTTAAGGTTTCAAAGATCAAGCAACATGGTGAAAGAGCTATTCAAAATGTCATGTTCTCAGTGATCCTTTCCCTTAAAAGCCGGTAGAAAGTAAACTTTAGGTCCCTCTATATACGTAGCCTGACTTCTTGCACTTCATTTGTATCACTTTATCCGCCTCTTATACATGCTAGAAACACACCATGTTATCTTTTCTCTTTCTTTGGAGTTTAGCTATAGGGTGTAATCTTTAAGATGTTTTAGTATGGTATACTATGTGAGGATCCATTGGTGACTCATACTAGTTGGTTAAGGGCACGGACATTCAATTCGCCAGGCCGCCCCAGGGCATCGCTCACAGGTGGCTTTTCCTGATAGGTGATCATATTTTGTCCTTGTAGCGAAGCGGTCAGTCAATGACTCTCATTTAGTTATTTCGGGCATTAGGCTTTGATGGAGCCCTCGGACTATGCTCAAAGTTCTAATTGTTCATTGACATTACACTATTTTCTTTTCACGTTGAGATACGAGGCAATCCTGCTTTCTAGGTGTCTCGACTCTGTCGAGTGTGGTGGATTCGTTATTCTTTTTGGTGGAGTGTCAGTTAACCTAGGTATATAAGAGGGCCCTAGTGTGTATGTGCGAAGGGGTTCCTATGAGAAAAAGTTCGTTGAGAGCTTTGAAGATTTATAAGCTCGGTCACCCACAGTTGCTTAGCTTTGAAAACCCTAAGGCTTCCAAATGCGGGCATCTACGATTAAATTTTTCGATCTCTTTATTTTTCTATAATCATATCAATAGCTTGGTTCTTTTCAAGTTGAGCTCTCATTCTAGTTTTGGTGGCCATAAGTTTTTTTTTTTTCGGATCGACAAGTTCCTTATTGCTACCGCCTGACCTAGTGCAATTTGATATCTCGATCATGCATCAGATCAAGCTAGGTTAAAGTGCGCTAACAAATTCAGTTTATTGTCATTGTATCATAGATTACTAAGAGAAGCGACTAAAAACATAAAAACAAAAAACAAAGAGTGCTTAATATACAGAATTTTATAATGCAAAAATTATTATATATTAAGAATAGAATTGAGCCATCTTCAGGTATTTAAAATTGCTAAATGAATATTGAATAAATGATTATATGGCTAAAATCAAAAAGACAAATATTATGCTAAATGAAAATTGATTGAACGAAATTTACCCAGTGAAAAATGGGAAAATATGGAATACGTAAAAGTGAGGACTGGGTGGCTTGATAAGCTTAAATGCTAATGTGAAATAAATGATAAATAATAAGGAAAGTGAAATAAAGTTAGAATGCCAAAATGGAAAGATTGGATTTATTAATTGGCGAACAAGGCCTTATATAGAATAAGTGACTTGATAAAAGGGGAGAGAAAATGAGAAATGATAATAAGTGTGTAGGCCAAAAGCGAGGCCTTACACTTAAATGAGTTTAAAGACCCGAACTTTGTCTTGGAATTAGAACATAGGCCGCCCGGTTTTTGGAGAAGAAGAGGAGAAAAGGGAGAATGAGCAAGGTTTGAGAGATTCAAGTTTTGGTTGGCTTTGCTCCCCACTTCTTGCTCTAAGAATCTAACAACTTGGAAGAAGATTGGAAGAAATTTAGGTAAGAAAATCAAACCACAACCTAAATGCTTTTTGTGATTTTGATTAAGGGAAAAGCCCTAACTTGAGAGAAAGAGGTTTTCATTGATTCTAAACCACCTTCCCAGGTTGCTTTGGTTGGATTCCATAATTGGATTTTGATATGGGATGAATTGGAGGAGGTTTATTGAAGAAAATGGGTGAAAATGCGAAATCAGGCATTTTGGTCAAAAATCGCGTGACAGTGCCCAGGTACCAAAAGTGAGTCTGCGTACCCATGATGCCGACAGGCAAGTGGTACCGGCTACCACTCAGGATGGTGCCGGCCCTTGGCTTGATGAGGGGCCCGGTGCGATGCCGATCAAAGTGGTGCCGGTACCCCTTTGCTTCAGCGACCACATTTTGTTTTTGCATGTTTTGCACCGTTAAGCTTGTATTCGTAGGTGTTTAGGGACCTAGAGGAAACGATTAATGGGGGTTCAAATAAGAATGAGACTAAGTGAAAGAAAAAAACTTACCGTACCTTGCCGCCTCGGCGATATTCATGTAGTATGATTATTTGTTTAACCACTAAGAGTGAAGAATTTGTATTTGACTAGGTGCGGGTGAAGACGACAACCTGACCTAGGACTAGTATCGAAAGAGAAAAGGAATCGATAATTGGTTTGTTCTATTCTCTGTTCTCTATATGTTTTGTTCATTGTGACTCAATTTCCATTTCAAATTCTAATTGTGAAATATATATATATATATATATATATATATATATATATTGATTTGAATCATTATTATTCGAAGTGTTTGTCAAATATCTGCATGTGTGTGTGTATTTGAACTATAAGTGAATTTACTACATGAAAGTAAATTGATTTGAAATGTGTTATTGAATGACCAACATGACAGGATTCACCAAGCGGGTCGTCATAGGAAATGCCGTATGTGTTCCATGCGAAATCACATTCTTTATTGAATGACAAACAAAGCCCAGGATTCACAGCTGAATTTATCGTGAATGCGACTTCTATATAGCCATATGTGAGATGGTATGTGAATGTGAAATCACATTGCTACTGAATAACCAAAATGGGACGGGATTCTGGCGAATGCATCGTGAATGTCGACTTCTATAGCCTTATGTGAGATTGCTTAATATTGAATGTGAAATCACATCCTCTTGAATGACAAACGGGGCGAAGTTACCAGTGAATACGTAAGTGAGATATTGACTACATAGCCATATGTGAAATCACAAAACCCGCGAAAAATGATTTGAAAAGTGTATTTGTACAAGTATTTGTTATTACATAGACATTAATAAAGGCATTATTTTGATAAACCATGATTAAATGATGGTGAAATGGATTAGAGAACTGCATAGAACCACTAAGCATGAAAATACTTAGCGTATTGTTTTATCAATGCACAGGTACCGAGTGATAGACAGTGATTGCAAGCGGACCCAAGGTCGAGGAGCACAAAGTCATCCCGAAAGTTCACGGGTATCAGCGTATTTATGCATCCTCACCATTATAGACATGACATTGTTTGTAAACAAAAGGAGTTTAACCGAAATTATTTTGTACTTATATCTGATTACGATTTTGGATATTATGTTGTAGCATAAAATGCCATTTTGGTTAAATGCATATTTTGTAAAGGGTTTGCATTGAATTTATGCTTGTTTATGGGCTGTACAAATGAAATCGCTTCCGCCAAGAGTTGACAACGAAAACACTTATACAAATAAAATGTATTTGATAAATGGATTTGATTAATGGCTTCGGTCAGGCGTCCCCGGGGTTTCGGTTCGGATCCGCCAACCGGGTCAGGTCGGGCTCGAGGGTCGCCACACAAAGAAAATTATAACAATCAAAGCAACTAAATGGAAACCAAAAACAAGCCTGAAACAGAGCTAAAAGAAAAATCCAGAGCCAACCTAATAAGCACTTTTATAACAATGGTAAAAATTTCAAATTTACTTTTCTCCCCCAACTAACCCTAGCATTGCCTTCAATGATACGGTATGTAATATAAATCTTTAGTAAAGGCAGGGCAATCCCCTACTTGAGGGTTAATCATGACATTTATTTCCTTGTGGTGGTGAGTGGTATGAGCTCTTCCCATGTGGCATCTCACAATTATTAATTGGTGTAGCGCACCTCGGTGTCTCTCTGCATGAATGGATGGGCAGATAAATATCTCATGACCCCTCGGGCACAGCACTCTCCTGGCATATCACGCCTATGAGAGTCATTATGGCTAGAGTCTCGTACATCTTCTTATGCCACTTATCCTGCTTGTCCAATTTGTCATGTAGCACCTGATTGTGATCGTGGAACATGTCGCCAACACTTTGGAGTATCAACTTGCCCTGATGCCCTAAGGGTTGTATCACATCTGTCTCCTCATCTTTTACTTCAACCTCTACATCCTCGTCTTTTTCTTCTGTCTCTCCTTTTACATCCGACTCTTCCTTCCCTGAATCATAGCTGGGCAAACTAATAGACGACTGACTTCTCACCGATTTCCGTGGTCGTGTTTTTAGACCTTAGATAGAAAAAGGCAAAGGGTGCGGTGTCTTTCTTCCATTACCTTCCATGGGCACTTGGCTTAGTCGGCATAGCCGGTGATCAGATGGGGAGGTCGTTTGTGTTCCGCGAGGTCTCCATGCGTCCCAGAATGTCTTTAGTGATAACTCGTCCGATATCAAAGGGGATATCCCGATAGATTGCATACACGTATAGTGCTTTCTACTTGGTGACCTTGGAGGCATTCAAGTTTAGACATAGCCTGGTAATCACAATGTAAAACCAAATTTTTGTAGATAGAGAGATGAAGAAGGGAACGAGTCGACTCCCCGCCTTCCTCGTTGTGTTCGATGTGCATGATTGTTTTGTCAGTCTTTGCAACCTCATGCTAGTTGATATTTTCCGTAGAGTTTGGAATTGGGTCTCATCCACTTATTCCAAGGCATAAAATTTGTTGATGTGTTATGGGCTGAAAGACACACCCATTTCCTTTTTACCCAACAAGTATGATCCCAGTGATGAAGAACATTTCATGCAGAATTCTCGAAAAACCCGGCCCACGCCTGCTAAAAGGTTACTTGCGAATCTTACCCACCCCTTTTGATGAAAAATTATTTCAAAATATGCATTCGGGACTGCAAACCCTCGCCCTGGAATGACCTTTCTTATGCACGGTGCTGTTGAACGATTAGCCGTCGTGTTGTGAATGCATCTCTGTCATACTCTTGCTCTCTTGATGATCCAGCTCCTCCTGATTGCCTTTGCGTCTTTCTTGGTGCCATTGTTGTTATTTTGCACTTTTGGAATAGATGGAAGAAAGGCATGATATTTTAGTGTGGATGAAATAGGGAGTGGGCTAGGGTATATATAGGGAGGTGGAGAAGATGAAGGGGTGTTGCATTCATGGAGGATGAATGCAAAATTAATGGAAGAATGTAAAGGGGCGAGGCTCGGAAGAGGGAGATGCGTTGTAAAACCCGGGAAAATTTGAACTTTTCCAAAAAATGGAAAAACGGTAAATTTCCACTACTATACGAGTTGCAAACCTGAAATTTTATAAATATCATATGACAAAATGGATCTCACCATTGGATTTGTCTCGCGAAATCTAGTTGCAGTGAATTTTGTCAAATTCCAAGATAGTCAGATTTTTCACCTTTTTCAAGGCGACGAGGTATCCGGTGACCCCCAAAAACGAAATTTTAAAGAAAAATTTTGAAATTTGAAAAATATTTTAAATAAATTTCATATAAAATAATTTGAACTTAAACCGGGATTAAATTAATCGTTTCGGGGCAAAAATAGACCCGAACAAGTGGTAAACACGTGGTATAACGTAGGCCAAGTCTTTAAAAGTTATAGATAGGGTTAAAAAAATCGGATGTGGGAATAAAATATACGGGTTTTACTATTTGCCCAGTTTAAGGTGGGAGAGAAGAGAGAAATCGAGTCTTCTTTCGACCAGATCTTCGAGATTCAGTTGAGCGAAATTAAAATTCATCTCCTCGGCGAAGGCTACGCATAGGTACCAAGAACAAAGGGATTTGCTTAGAAGATCAAGGAGGGGTGCAGGAAATCAAAGGTTTGGGCTTAGGAGCTGTAGGCTTCCCGCCTTTTCTGCACTCAAGAGGTAGGGTTCTTTCTACTTTGGTTTATTTATACCATTTGGGCAGATTTAAGGGGTTGTTTGGTTTATTTCTACCTTTGGGGCTGATTTAAGGGGTTGTTTGGCTTTATTTATACCCTTTGGGTTGATTTAAGGGGTTGTTTGGTTTATTTCTACCATTTGGGTAGATTTAAGGGGTTGTTTGGCTTTATTTCTACCATTTTGGCTGATTTAAGGGGTTGTTTGGTTTATTTCTACCCTTTGGGTGGATTTAAGGGGCTATTTGGTTTATTTATACCTTTGAGGCTGATTTAAGGGGTTGTTTGGCTTTATTTCTACCATTTGGGCTGATTTAAGGGGCTGTTTGGTTTATTTCTACCATTTGGGCATATTTTAGGGATTGCTTGGTTTATTTCTACCTTTGGGGCTGATTTAAGGGGTTGTTTGGCTTTATTTCTACCATTTGGGTTGATTTAAGGGGTTTTTTTGTTTATTTCTACCCTTTAGGCTAATTTAAGGGGCTGTTTGGTTTTATTTCTACCTTTTGGGGCTGATTTAAGGGGCTGTTATATGGCTGTTTTAGGGACTATTTGGGAGTTGTTTTAGGGATTGTTTGGGACATTTTTGTGGCTTTGTTATGGCATGTTTGTGGCTTGTTTTGAGGCCTGATTTGGGACTGTTTATGGCCTGTTTAAGGGGATGTTTTAAGGGACTATTTTTGGTTAAAATTGTGGATTGTTTTAGGGATTGTTTGGATTAAAACTATGGACTGAGTTGAGGAACTGTTTGGGTTGAAGTTGTGGGTTATTTTATGGCTTGCTTTAGGACTGTTTTATAGCTTGTTTTGGGGTCGTTATATGGCTCGTTTAGGGGCTACTATGTGGGTTGTTTTGTGGGCATATTATATGCTACATTTGGCCTTGAGGATTAAGGGTGTTATTGCTTGATTATGTAATGACATGCTTGGTAACAGTTGTTATAAAAAAATGTTGATATATGTGTATTAATATATTGACATTAGGATGAGTGTTTATTTGGAGATTATATGCATATGATGTGATTGTCCATGATACATGATGAAATGTGTGATTTAAGTTGTCCATTTGACATTCACTACATATGAGACATGACATTGACATGCAATGGTACATTACATCGCATATGCACGGGGATATCGCATTACATGGGTGTGAGTGTATGGTTGGGGTGGTGATTAATAAGTGGCTTTCGATCTTAAATTGGACTAGGTTCAACGAGTCATGGTCGCGATGAAGCTTGTGTTGAGTATAACAAGAAGGGCTAGACACTCCATGGGTGAGAAACCCGTTCTTGGTTCATCTGTTTCGAGGTGAAAGTCCAAAAAGTGTATATAGGCTTTCGGAGCTGGCGGTGTGATTCCAAAATCCGTTATCCAAAAAGACACATGGTTTTGTTTATGAAATGATCATTCAAGGCGTAACATCCAACAAGTTTTGGTTTCTAAACACATGACTTTTATTTAAAAGTGATCATTTGATGTAATTCATCAATGACAGATCTTATTACACATTGACATTGCATTGTATGGTGGGAGTTGGTGAAGACTCGGGGTATGATGCATGACTGAGTTTCATCTCATTTCATAGCATGGCATGTACAATTCCAACCTATAATTTGCATATTCTTACTTGGAATGTTGATGTGAATATGAATTGTCGAATGTGAACATTGCATGTACTTCGTGGGAGTAGCCTCTGTATAAATTACTTTCTTGGGCGTGAAAAACTATATACGGGAAAACATTAGTGCGGGATAGATGCAGTGAAGCTGACTCGTTAGTATGAGGTGAAAAGCGGAGCTTAGTGGCTTATAACTTCTTTTGTAAAATTTTTGGAGTAAACTAGTTTTGGCATGTACTTTTATGTAAGAGAGTTGTAATTGAACTCATATGGACTGTTTTAATAATAGCCTTGCATGTTTTGTATGATTATATAAATGGACCCGGTGTGGTCCATTTTTACTCATAAATGGACCTAGTGCGGTCATTGTGTTATATTGGGCCTCAAGTGGGTCATGTTATTGTATATTGTACAGGTTGAGTTTTGGGTAGAGCTACGTTACAAAGGCTTTGTAGATTTTGTTAAATTATGGATCAGATAAGCGGGATCTGACAGTGTGATATCGAGTTACATGATATCCATAGGCATTTTGCGGGTTAATGGGTGATTAATAGACCCCTGGATTTTAGGGTGTCATAGGCGTCAGTTTAGTGTTTTAAGATGTGGGGAATGCCAAAGGAGAGGGAAAAACATGGGGACTTAAATGACTTCACTAATCAGTGTGGGTATTCAAATAGTCCCATACCCATTGCAATGAATGTTTTACCTGTTGTAGCGAGGAACTTAAATTACGTGGCATTGATGGATGCTTGCTATGATGGGCATGAATAATCGTTGTAGTGGGGGCTCGTTTTTAACTGGTACAACCCCCCGCTGCAATTGGCATAAGGCTGAATTTTTTGTGATGTTGCCTGCTGCAGCAGGCTATGCGCTTGTTATAGCAAGGAAACCTGATTTCTACACTTCTAATTCGGTATTATATATCCTCTGAATTCCCTATTTTCAATTCACCTAGCATCACCAACCAACAACAAAAACCTTTCCAAAGATCAGAAATCTTGATGGTGGCTTAAATGTTAGTCATGCAGAAAATGCGTCTTACGTTTTTGGCGTTATTTTATATTTAAATACGTGATTTTGGTAGCCCGATATCTGTTTAGTGCGATAGGTGTGAATGCAGGCGAAAAGGGCAGTTTTTGGAAGCATTTTGGAGCAGAGAGAGGCAATGCATAAAGATCATTTGGAGCGTCGCTGACGTCCAGCGTCGTGGCGCCCCAGCGTCGCAGCGTTAGGTCAACGTATATAAGTCAATGACAGCGGCGTCGCGGCGTCTCTGTCGTCGTGGCGTCTCAGCGTCCTTGTCGGTAGCGAGTTAATATAATCATTAAAAGCAAAAAGGGGACCATAATTAAAGGGGGGGATCGGAGATCGAGGAGTGTACGAACTAGGGCACGGAAATCATAACAGCATCGACTTTGACCTCGGAGAGGAGCAATCATTTTGTATTTTTCTTCTTTTCGAACAGAAAGACTGATGTTTTATAGATTAACTATTTGTGTCTTTTTGTTCAGGATGTTCTAGATTTATATCTAGGGTGTTGTTGAACCACTGTCTGATGCATGGATTAAAGATTAGTATTTTATATTATTAGGTTGTTTATAATTTGTTATACGCTTTATATCGTGAATCATTTACATGGTGATGTCGCTGACATTTGCGTGACTATCTTGGAGATCGAGATTCGAGATGAAGATATCAGTCTGAAATAAACTGATCTTCGATTGATTCGGTAAATAGAATATTAGATCGAAGAAGGTGGCGATTAAGGATTAGAACATTTAGCATTTATGTCGAGTTGAGGTGAGAATGCGCCAACTCCTAGTGGCGAGATAGGCGATACACCTCGAGGGTATTTATCAACAGATCACCTAACCGTGATAAATCATGTCAGTGAATAATATAATGTTTAAAAATAATCCCTTCGAAAGTGGCGAGGGGAGACATAACCACAGTCTCATCTAGGTAATTCATTCGGATCAGTTAGTTTAGTTTTAAATTGGACGCTAGTACTCTTTCACACAACACTTATATCAGATAATGTTTAAAAGCCAATCTTTTGTATTCAACAACACTTATCCCAGTGGATCGATGTCAGTACCATAGGTACACTATATTACTTGGGCGGCGTGCACTTGCGCATAGGCGTACATATATACACATGATTTCGGCTGTCAAGTTTTATTGTAGTTATCGAGGATAGGTTTTGAGTGATATAGAGAATAAAGCAATTAGATATTACTCTGGAATTTTTGTTTTCATTTGTTTTTACAAGTGCTAGTAATTTGGTCTTTGTTTTTCGTTTGTGATTGCAGTTAAGGTTTAGTGATCACGTACGGCAATAAGTGAGATTGATGGCATCATTTGATCACGGGCGAAAGAAGCTTTCTGTGAATCTGAGAGCGGCGGGCAGGATAGAAATCTAGCAATTATGGAGAACGAAGAGCATGATCTTAGCATTGAGCAAGCAGGCATGGGAGGTGTGGGAATAACGGAGGAATCTGGCACCCGGGCGTTTATCTGACAAGATGATCCCATTTATGTTTGCTAGAAGAGTTTGCCTCACAGCCTCGGTTGTTCGGACAATCAGAAGGCTTACGCATTCAGGTGACAACTTAGGCTAAAGTCGATAACATTACGGATCTTGAGGACATCTTATTTCATGGACTGCCCCACGAGAATCCAAATATGCATCGACCCGGCTTCCTCGAAGTCTGCGACACGATCAAGTATAATGGGGTTACTGAAGAGGTACTCAGGTTGAGATTGTTCCCACTCTCACTAGGTGATAGAGCCAAGCATTGGTTAACAAGTCAGCCACCGGATTCCATTACTTCATGGAATGATTTAGTGCACAAATTCCTGACCAAGTTTTTTCCCGCTCGAAAAATTGCCTGACATGCAGTCTTACTTACGGACAAGCTAGGAAGGCTGGCGGAAGGCACTGGGATAGATTTCTGAGAACTATTGATCTTATCTGGTGACGGATGGATGCGAGTCCATACACTCTATAATGAGTGCGAGGAATGCAACTAGAGCGGTGATTGTTGCTCGAGTGGAGGCGCCTTAATGAAGAACCTTGACGAGCATATGCGATTTTTTGAAGATCTGCAGCAGTTCAATCAGTGCTCAGAGAGAAAACTACACGGTAAAGCGAGTGGCGACTGCGGATAATGAGGTTCTCAATAATCGGTTACTCATATTTGCACGATTATTCATGATTAACTAGGCAGTGAGCAGCGAATGCCATACAGACTAACCCATGGGAGTTGTGTGAATTATGTGGAGGACAGCACAGTAGCACAGAATGTCGATCCTTAAAACCAATCGATGAAATGACCCGATGCGTGTCGAGGGTTCAATCGAGTCATTGCGACAACAAGGACATTATGGAAACAATAATCGGAGACAAAATCGAGGCGAGGGTGGCGTAACAATCAGTCGAGCGGTCAAAGGAACAATCAAAGGGTATGGATGGAGGAACAATCGAGCAACATGCCATCAAGCGGAGTAAGAACCACCTCTTGAGAAAAAGGTGGACTTAAACAATATACGGATACTCACTTCACCTGCGCCGCCTTTATGAATGAGACAAGGCGAATATCTCGACAACAGACCTGATTGAACGATCGAGCAACACAATTGAAACTTGGGTATAGATGGGTCGAATGGCCAATCTATTAACGAGAAAGGCAGCGGGTTCCTTACCAGAAGCAACTCGGAAGTGGGCAGAGAGAGATGGGAATGAACATGTTGTTAAGCGATCGTGGTGAGGTGGAGGCAGGGGCTTGATCGGTTATAGAGGAGGTAGAGAATGAGGTCATCGGCCCGGTCGAGGAATGATGATGCGAGATGGGAACAACCTCGAGAGAAAGCAGTCTGAAGAAACACTCTTTGAAGCGAAGGGACAGCCCACGATTCCATATCCCGCAGCGTGCAAGAAGCATAAGTTGGATAAGCGGTTTACCGAGTTCATGAAGTGTTCGAAGCTACATCAATATCAGTTTGCGTGCTCTGGAGCGGATGCCGATTATGTAAAGTTTATGAAGGACATACTATCTCGGAAAGAAGATTGGCGGATTTGGCTTGATTCTTAAGCGAGGAATGTAGTGCCATACTTGAGGAAGGCTGTAAAGCTAAAAGACCGAGGCGGTTTCACTATCCGAATGCACCATTGGAAATGCTATCTTTAGAGAGCCCTGTGATTTGGGTGCCGACCATTAATCTCGTACACTTGTCCATTTTTAAACCTTTGGGATTAAGTGACTCATCGACTACAATCACACTTGACTGACGGATCCTTGAAGCATCAGAAAGGGTAATAGAAGATGTCTTAGTAAAGGTTGATAAGTTTTATCTTCCCAATGATTTCATTGTATTAGATATGGAAGAGGATAAAAGAAATACCCATAATCTTGGGTATTTGTTTCTTTTAGTAGCGAGCTTGATGATTGATGTTCGGAAGGGGCCCAAATTGAGAGTGGAAGATGAAGTCGAGTTCAACGTTTTTGGAAGGCGTAGAGACATCAGGCGAGAAAGTGATACATGTTTCATGGCAGAAATAGTAGAGGCTATAGTGTCTAGCCAAAGTGGTCTCACTGATCCTTTAGAGGCTAGCCTAGTACAGAATGACCCCGAGAATATGAGCAAAGAGGCAGAGGAATATGTAAAATGGATGGATTCTTTCGGACCCAATAGAAGGAAATACTTCGAATCTCTAGGTGAAGGAGCTAAAACACCAGTGCCATCGGTTTGAACCCAACCACGAGATGGAGCAAAGAGTGCTACTGTGTTTGGAAGTATGCATATCTTGGGATAGCATCTACCTTACCAGTAATCATCTCGGCATCCTTGGTGAGATTAGAGGAGGAGAAGTTATTGAGGTCCTTAGAGATCATAAAATGCACTCGAGATGGTCTCTAGCCCAGGATTTAAAGGGGTCGCCCTTCCATGTGCATGCATCGTATTTCTTTGAAGATGGGCATAAACCCTCGGTGGAAGCCGCGAGAGGAGGTTGAATCAGTATGAAGAGGTAGTCAGAAAGGAAGTATTAAGTGGTGGATCTTTGGGGTAATTTATCCTATTTCGGACGGTGCGTAGAACAAGTCCGATTCGAAGTAGTACCTAAGAAGGGGGGAACAACTGTCATAAGAACAGAAAATAACATATTACTTTGCCTTCTCTAGCACGAGTTAACGGAGTGGAGGGGATTTGTGATTATCGGAAGGCTGAACAAAGCCACTCAAAAAAGATCATTTCCATTCACAGTTTTGGATCGGATGTTGGATCGATTAGCGATCATGAATATTATTGTTTTTAGATGGATATTCATTTCTGATCAAATTACTATAGCCCACGAAGATCGGGAGAAGGCGACATTCACATGTCCGCAATGGGACGGTCGCGTCGGCGGATGCCGCTGGGGTGTGCAATGCGTGAAGACCTTGTCAGCGATGTATGATGGCCATATTCTCGGAAGCATGGTGGAAGACAATCGAGATCATGGATGGTTACCCCGGTGTGGGTAATTCATTTGACAAGCTGTCTGGAAGAATTTGAGATCATTGATAAGATCTTGAGAGACCCGGCCTAGTACTCAATTGGGAAGTGTCATTTTATGGTACGAGAGGGTATTGTACTCGGACATCGGATTCGGCAAGAGGAATAGAAATTGAAATGAGCAAAGATTGGAAAGCGATTGAAAAATTACCTCCACCCTCATCGGTAAAGCGGATAAAGTTTTTAGGCCACGCTGGATTTTATGGCGATTCATCAAAGACTTCTCAGTTACCAAAACCGTTGTCTACTTTCTTGGTCGAGGACCCGTTTGAGTTTAATTCCGCGGTGTTTACACGCATTTTCGATATTAAAAGATAAATTGGTATCAGCCCCTATTGTAGTAGCTCCAGTTGGTCATTTCAGTTTGAGCTTATGTGTATGAAGTGATTTGCGATTGGAGGCGGTCATTGGGCATAAATGAGAGAAAATTTTCGAGGTAATTTACTATGCGGGTAGAACCTTGAATGATGCTCGGTTGAATTCATATACCGGAAAAAGAACTATTAGCTATTGTCTTTGCTTTGACAAATTCGAGGCCTTATTTGATTGGTAACAAAATTAAGTAGTTCCGCAGCGATCGATGCGCCATAAAATACTTGATGACTAAAAAGAGCGCAAACCCGGAGCTAATTCGGTGGGTTCTTTTCTTCTTGAGAGTCGGCGTTGAGATTAAAAGACAAGAAGGCATTGAGAACCTAGTGGCGAGATCATCTTTCCGCGATTGGAAGGAAGCAGTGATGAGGTTCGATTGAATGATGATTTTTTCGGGTGAAGCGACTGCAGCTATTGAAAGGCAAGAGAGCAGTTCCATGGTTTGCAGATTATGTGAATTATTTGGTAGCCAAGGTAGTCCCTCAGGAATTTAACTATCAACAAAAAAAGAGGGTTTTCGCACACTTGAAACACTCTTGTGGGAGGAGCGATTCTTCCTGAGCATTGCGTGACCCGAGGGTGATCAGGAGATGTGTGCGAAGATGGAAATGCAGTATCTTGCACCGCTCCGCACGTTACCATGTGGGACATTTTCGGTGGCGTGACGGCGACCAAGGTGCTTCAATCCAGGCTTCTGCGGCCCCACCTTATTTGGGACGCTCATTATTTTGCATCCACATGTGACAAATGTCAGCGAGATGGGGAATTTCTAGAAAGGATGAGCAGCCCATGCACCCGATACGGAAATAGAATTGTTTGATTTATGGGGATGGATTTCATGGGACCATTTCCCCATCTTACAATAACACATTGCATCTCGTGCGGTAGATTATGTCTGAAGTGGGTTGAAGCAATTGAGCCCCCGCTAATGATGCAGGCGGTGGCTAAATTTCTCATGACCCGTATTCTCGTGATTCGGAACTCCTCGAGCCCTGATCACAGATAACGGTACTCATTTATGCAATAAGATGATTGACAAGGTTTTGCAAAGTATGGGGTGCGCCATCGTACCTGGGTTGCATATCACCAGCGGTCAGATGGGCGACGGAGGTGTCGAATCGAAATTAAGTCCATTATGGAGAAAACGGTGCAGTTCGAAGGGTAGTGCAAAAGATTGAAGATGCACTGCAGGCGTCATAGAACGGCATTTAAAACACCGTTGGGTATGTCACCTTTCAGAATTGTGTATGGCGAAGCATGTCACTGCGGTGGAATTGGAGCATCGAACTCTTGGGCGCTCGGTAGTTGAACATGGAGCCAGTACACTAAGCCGGTGGCTTGTGCTATGGCTAGTGAACTAGGCGGTCGGAGGCAAACATGAAAATGCTTTCGCATTTATAAGAAAAGACAAAGGCGGCGCGATAAACACATTCACAGGGAAGGAATTCGAGGTGGAAGCAGCCAGTTACTCTTGTTTAATTCCGTCTAAAACTTTTCCGCAGGAGGTAAAATCTAGATGGTCGAGGACCTTTCCGCATTGACCAAGATCTTTCCACATGGAGGGTAGAGGTTACACATCACGAAAGGAACATTCGCAGTTAACGGCGGTTGAGCGGAGTATTTTGGGAAGCCGAATTTCATGCGGATCGCGGACCATTCCATTAGTAGCATTCGAGAAGAAATGCCGATGGCGGTCATAAGAGCTCGGGTTCCCGAGCACATTGAGATTCAGGATCATCGAGCTAACGACATTAAACATAGCGCTTCTTGGAGGCCTTGAGTTTTCTATGATATTCCTTTTCATGGTTCATTTTTTTATTATCTGTTTTAAGTTATGTTGGTTTGCTGTTTACTGTCATGTCGGGGCCTTTTGGTACATCTGTTTTGGGACCGCGATCGAAATCTTCGGGGAGGATCAGTTCATGCGAGCCTTCTGAGGTCGAGTCCACAATTACGAGGAGTTTTCTCTTTATCTTAGACCATGGTTGCATAATGTACATTTTGGGCCTTCTGCGTAGCGTTGCGGCGTTGGTCCGGCGTCGTGACGTCTGACCTTCAGCGGCGTCCTCAGCGTCGCGGCGTCGGCCTGACCCTTCTCACGGCGCGTCGAGGGCGTTTGATTTCCAGCGTCGCGGCGTTGGACGACCTCTGGGCGATCGCGACATTGGATCTCGGCGTCGGCGTTGATTTCCACTCTGCGGAGCGTCGCGGCGTTGGGCCGAGCGTGCGGCGTTGGGCGCTCCCCTGCGGAACCCCGAGCGTTACGGCGTCGCGGCGTTGCGTTTAGGCCAAAACCACGTCATTTTTGCTCTTCCTCTGCGGGCGCTTTTTCCTCCTTGCTGAACCTTTAGTACTCTGTGTGTGCCTCACCAACCACGCGAAGTCCACTTCCATCCCGTCAGAGGCCATTGTTTTTCCCTCCGAAACCATCACCGGCACTGTCACCACCAGTTCCTTCCATACCTACCAATCCACTGTCCTTGTCTCGTGCCGTCCACACTACCCGTATGTGTCCTTCCCTCGGTTAGGGTTTAGTCGCAACTGTTAGGTCTAGTACTACATAGTAGGTTTTGGGTGAGCCAGTTTGGTTTGTCATATGTCCTAGGGCTGGTGTCTACGTCTCTGTGGCTCATTTGGCCCTAGTGTTCATAGTGCATTGTAGGTGCTCGACATATTGTCTAGCCAACCTAGGTGTGCCACCTTGGTGCCCTCTGTGTTCATTGTCCTTCTAGGAGCTCTAGTACTTCCACCTATGTCAGGTAAGAGCGGGGTTGCCTACCGCGGTCGGGCGGTGAGGACCCGATGAATTTCGATGTCACGCGGTTCGTTAAGGAGGTCTGCCGTCGGTTAAACGCCATCTGCGAAGCCGTCTTTATTAAGAAAATGGTTTTCATCACCACGGCTGACTTCTTCCGCCTAGACTATTGCGACGAGGATGGCGGGCACTTTGCCTGACCACCTCGTCAGTTTGCGATGAGTGTGGTGCGAAAATTCTCTCACATGACCTGGCCTCCACGTCTGAAGGTTCGAGTGCGGGGTGTGTTGGTCGACTTCAGTGCGGAGTCGATCAACCACTTTTATAATCTTGATGCATGTCCTTGGACCTTTTGCTCGACTTTACGAGCAACCCGATTACCTCGAGGTCATTCGGGTCTTAACAAACGGGCGAGGTGAGTGGAAACTCAACAATGAGGGCAATGCCGTCCACTTCAAGGCCAAGCATTTGGCATTTATCCCCAAAGTCTGGCATCACTTCATCACGTCGTGTCTCATTCCGACGACGAACGTGTGTGAAGTGACTGCCAAGCGTGCCCTGCTCAATTATGCCATAATTCAGGATATTCCTTTTGATGTCGAGGCGGGTTATAGGGCGCCATCCTCCATAGCAGGAGACGCTAAGATGAACAGGGCACCCTTTCCTCATTTATAGCTTATCACCAGGCATATGGGAGTGCCTGAATGTAACGGCGTGGTTACACCCAATCAAGGCTATATCGGTTAAGCGGGACAAACCAGGTGTACCACGACCTGAGGGGGCTTACGATTCCGGCCATGAGCCCTCGGACGAGGACGAGCTTCACGACTATCATGTAACACCCCTTCTCACGTCCAGGCCGATTGGCGGGTCAGAGACCAAATCCCGGGATGCTACGATACCACTAAGGCGCCCAGCCCCTGACTCGGCATAGGATGTCAAGTGAGAAGTCATTTTTACAAACTTATAACCTTTACCCTTACGTATTCATATAATGTTAAACAATTGCTTGTATTACATTAATAACGTGGATTACAAAATATATATACAAGCTCCATATATCAAATGTTCAACATTTCTGATATTTACATTGGTTACAAAATTTCATATACAAAATAGACCTAAAAGGTCTTCCAGTTGGCACCTATTGATGTGTGGCCTTTATTTGCGATGTGGATTGCTAGTTCTGATTCCTCTTCTGTACTGCACGGATTGAACACGTGCTAAACTAAGCAATGGGAATATGACTTCTATTAAGAGTCACCGCACTTCTATACAAATGCATATAACACATATAACATTCTGAATTCTTATCATTTCTCATATATATATACTTTTCATACTTGATTTCATTTCTTATCATCTTCCATATACTTTTCATGTAATCTTGTACTTTTACTTCTTGTTCTTGTAGCGTATACTATCATCGCATAACGATGTTATGCTTCTCATATCATAGTGTGTATTCTCTACACTTCCTTTGCATATACACGTCATTTTCTTTTTATGTTTCGTAAACCTTAGAAGTGAATGCGGGAATCTTATAATCCATGAGGGCCGGCCTTATATTCTTGTATGAAGCTTGATGATCCATGAGAGCAGGAGCGCTATATTCCTTTGTATAAAACAGTGGTCATGAGGAAGAAGAAGCGCGTGCTATATTATACTGGAAAGGTATCATCGCGTAAAGACAATGACCATCCATGAGGCCGGAGTATTTGTGGTGACCCTTTCGGGGCCATCGTGATCCAAACGGGATCTATGTCATCGACCCAAATGGGGCCTCGATATCAGAACATCTTTATGACTTATTTTTTCCACTAATAGGCATGCCATACATCCACTACCCGGGTTCTAGCGGACAGTAATGTGTATTTTATGCTCGAGTATATATCTCGTATTCCAAGATAATTATTGTCATTCGGTACTCATATGTGATATATATATATATATATATATATATATATATATATATATATATATATATACAATCATTTATTCATAACTTTGCATTTTTCATGTCTCATTGTATCGTAAATAACTATGCTTACAACTTATGCTTATGAGTTATTTATGAACATAATATAAATAACTATAGTTACCTCTGAGCCTCTTGTTTTTCATGTTTTTCGGGACTAATATGAGTTACGTCTTTATCATCTTTATCTGATGATGAATTCTTGACTCGATGGGCTTTGATAGAGTCGAGCGGCACCGAATCGGAGTTCGAGACGAAGAAGTTATGACCTTAGAAGTTGGAGGTCATCTTGTGATCCAATCTTGACGGGTGACTGGGTGACGAAATTTGCAATGACGAGCTCGATCGACACCTCGGTCCTGACATCTAATATCTTCCTCGAGGCATATGGATGGCTTCTTGACTCAATGGGCTTTCCATAGAGTCGAGAACACCTAGTCGGAGTTCAAGCGAAGGAGATATGACCTTCAGAAGTTGGAGGTCATGAGCGGTCGATCTTGGTGACCTGGATCGACGAGCTGCACTGAAGTGACGGCTCAGTCCTAACACCTCGGTCTGACATCTAATATATTCCTCCAGGCATATGGATGGATTCTTGACTCAATGGGCACCGCCAAGTCGAGAACACCCAGTCGGAGTTCGAACGAAGGAATAGGCGCCCCAAGTTGGAGGTCATGCGCGGTCGATCTTGACGGTGACTGGGTGACGGTACACCTTTGATGACGAGCTCCAGTCTAACACCTTGAATCTGACATCTAATATATTCCTCAGGCATATGGATGGATTCTTGACTCAATGGGCTTTCCATAGAGTCCAAGAACACTTAAATCGGAGTTCAAACGAAGGAGATATGACCTTCCGAAGTTGGAGGTCATCTTGCGATCCCGGTCTTGACAGCGACTGGGTGACAGGCTGCAGCTGAGTGACAGGCTCGGCTCTGAGGCGGTTGAGGCTCTTCGAGCTTGAGCTAAGCTCTACATGAGGATTGAGCTCACATGAGTTGAGCTGCGCATGGTAGGCTCTTCGTGAGTTGAGCTCTTCGGGACGAGTGCAACGACCTCATTAATGACCCCTATGGCTGACCTCTCACCCATTTGGTGTTGAGTAAAAGACCATAACTTGGTCCATAGGGAGTCAGGTGAGAAATTCAAAAGCCTAACATCAAGTTAATTGATGTGGATGGAGCTATAAGAAGGACTTACTTCCAAATTCTCTTTATTTCTGATTCAAAAACTCGTTCTAAGGTCGAATTTAGTTGGCCCAGATTAGCGAACTAACGGACCAGATCTAAATGGGTGACCTCGGTAAAGGACCTAACTTGGTCTACATAGGTCCAAATCGAAATTCGAATTCCTAACATCAAGTTCATTGATGTGGCTACAATTACTAGAAGGACTCACTTTTGAATTCCTGTATTTCTGACCCAAGCGGATTCAAAGATCAGAAGCTACTGCACTGTGATCGACAATGAAATTTTACGGGTTCAACTTGCAATAGACCCTTCTCAAACACATATTTAGGAGCCTTAAAGCTCTTCTCAGCTCAACCTATAGAAATGAGTTTAGGAGTTCCCAAACCCAAACCATACACAAGATAGAGGTTCTTAATACATGTATCTAACTTTATAGTCAAAACTAGACTTCCATACTCCCATAGTTTCCATCTGACCCAAGCGTATCCATACCATTTCAAATTCCGCCTGACTCTCAAATTTAGTAATTCCATACCACCCAAGACGTATCATGCACGTGATCTTCTTCTTCTCCTTCTTCTTCTTCCTTTCTTCTCTCTTGCCCGTATTTGCTCTCCTTTTCTCTGAGGCAAATAAGATATTTCTTTTGATTAGCATCGCTATTGATCTTATCCCCTTTTATTTTACTTTGGTCCTTCAACTCTTATAATATTTGCAAATCAATTTATAATATTTTACAATAGCCTCAAATCTTCTTTATTATTTGTAATTTAACTTATGCATATTTGCTTTTTGTTTTTTATCTTTATTTTATTCCGAATAAATATACCTTTACGTTTATTATACCCAAAACATGTTATAAAACTGTTAGGGTATAATTTGGGGTGTTACATATCAGGCCCGCTTTGGACCCCTGGGCGATCCACAGGGGGACATTGGGCAATCCTCTTCTCACCCACCTTCACCACCACCACGCGTACAGCCCTCGGCGATGGTCGTCTTAAATAGAATTTGTTGAATCAACAATATTTATATACCTAAGTTCCTCCCTTTGTAGTGATCGAAGCTACTACAGTATAGTGGTCTAAGGTCGAACAGGATAGGTTTTCATCCTAAGAATGAGGATTGCTGCATAAGTGCGAAGGTAAGGATTTTGTTTTGGACTTTTGGATTGTTTCAACATTGAGTAGTTTGGCGAATAAGCGTAAGGCGAAAATGAAGTGTGAAAAGTTAACTTTGAAGATTTAGGTCACTAACTTGGTAACTTAGGACAACAAGTGGCTCCTCGGGTTTATCCTCGTGTTATGACAAGCAACCTATAGTCAACCACAGCTAGGATCTATGTTTAATAGCAAACCCTAACCTTAAAGCAACTCTATTTGAGTTAACAGTACTTGTGCATTTATGGCCCCTTCTGATTTGAAACCTAACATTCAACATCATTTCAGTGGCTCGTAAAGACCATCTAAAAAACCACAGTGCATCTAGCAATAAGTATACACTGTATCCTAAAGCATGGTAAGTATTGGCCAAATTAATGACATTAAATGATATTCACCTAGTTTGAGAAGATAGGGGTCATAAACACAGTACACATGCTTTTAACACAAGAGAGACCCATTGCATATGCCCCACCACCAAGCTAGCTTCCTTCACTCTTCAAAGAAAGAGCTTGGCCAAGCATCTCTTGAGTTGTTATCCTCGAAAGTGTTTGGCGGCCAAAATAAGGGAAAGAGGAGAGAAGAGAAACACCAAACCCAACTAAAATACGAAAGATATTTACATAAATGAAAACTTGCGGAATTTCTCCCTCAATTTGTTGCTTAGAATTCTGAAATGGGAGAGTGGCTTATATAGGCCTCAATGTATGAAAATACCATAAAGCCTAACAATTTATAGCTAAATTTAGGAGACGAGAGTAATACACGAAATTATCGGTTTGCATTAATTACAAAGTGTGACAAGGCGAGTGAATTTCGCTAAGGCATACAAAAATTTCGCTAGGCGGCGAAAATTCGCTAGCTATGAAAATTTAGCCTAGCTAGCGAAATCCTGAAAATAAGCGAAAACGAGGAAATTTAACAGATGCCAGCAATTTCGTAACAGCCCAGTGTGTGAAATATGGCGTGAAATTCGCTAGGAATAGTGCTTTAGCGAAAATTTGGAGTCTAGCGAAAATTATGTCGATTCTTCAGATTGTCGAAAATTTCGCTAAAGTGTGAAATTTCGCAATCAGTGAAATTTTGCAAATCTTAGCCAAAATTCCTGAATTCAGTCTCTGCAGTATCACCTTTCATACTAAAATTGATTCTTATTTGCCTTCATTCTCTCTTTGATTTTGGTATGATTGATAGTTTACAATTGTCTACACCTTCATGATTCATCATATGTCTTGATATTGAACTCCTAAAGTACGCAAAAACCTGCAAAACAACCACAAATAACCTCTAAACTAAGATTAGTGATACTAAGAAGACTTGAACACTTCCAATTGGCATAAATGACATGGATTAGCGCGCAAAAACACTCAAAACCTATCTAATATAGGTTCAAATAGAATTTTCTTTGGGCACTAATCAGTAATTCTTCATCCCACACTCCAACCTAGAGGACCCTGCCTCCTTACCGAGCGCTTTGATGCATCTCGGGATGAGACCCAGATGACCGAACCTCCCACACAGATATGGAGGCACTTCGGGCGCCGATATGCGGCATCGGCTCTACTAACTAGGCCATTATTCTTCTCAGCCAGCCAGCAGACCTTCTCCAGCCCAAACTATGCCAGCCTTCTGCCCACCACTGCCTCCGCGCGCCACCAGCTACCGCCTGACTCGGCCCGTCACCGTGGGAGTCTCTCTCCACCTTTCTTCATTTCACACGTTGGGACACTCATTCATTTTTGTTCTGGTGGGTGGTGCTCGGTTTTTCTTAGATTAGTTTTGTGTTTATTTGTGTCATAGTTTATTTTCGTTTATGCGTGTTAGTTTACATTTCCGCTACTTACGAGTATTGCTCATCTTAGGATGTCGAGCTTTGTGTCGGGCTCATGTTTGTGTTTTAGGTAGATCATATACATGTGTAAAGTGGTGTCGTGCCGGTAGTTTGTGTAAAGGGATGCCAATGTTTCATAGTAGATCACTTTGGGTCGAATCCACTATCATTATGAAAGAAAGGGATTCATCGGATGTCTGAATGCTCTGAATTAGGCTGGAATAGGTGGGGGAGGCATAGTGAATCACCTCCGGTTATTCAAGAAACTAGTTCTCAAGAAGCCTATCACACTCACACACAAATGATCTCTAGGGTATGCCTAGGTGCCTAGCCGCTACTAAGGTTCAACAAACCCTGGGAGTCTCTAAACACCAAAGAGATGGGACACCATGAATAAAAGAGGATTGCCTTCGAGCTCCAAAATAAAATAAAATAAAATAAAATAAAATAAAAAGTAGAAAAGAAAAAAAATAGAGATAGAATAAGTGGGATCTTCCAATCGGAATCTCGGGCACAGTCCGAGGGGCCTTTTAAAGCCCAATGTCCTGAGTCAACCGGCCTGAGTCATCAATTTCCACCGCCTACATGGTGTATTAAGATGGAAATTTCTGGCGCCTAGGGCCCTTAGGTTTAGCTGAAAGTGTCTCGAGGTGACGTTCGAGGGAACCGAATGCCCGATGCCCCAACCAACCGGTGGGAGCCACCAACTAATCCCCGCTACATGAACACTTAACATAAACTTACGGCACATAGTTTTTGTTCTCTGTTATGAGTGTATGAAATCGTAAATGAAAACGTAGCGTCTTATCCCTTTCTCAGAGTTAGATTTTCCACCAGGTGAGTTGAACTCAAGTTCGGGGCCATTCAACCTAGGTATACACTAGAGGTCATTTATTCAACGCACATAGGGTCCTTGGGAAAGGTTATTAAATACCTCGGAGGCTGAGGCACTAGTCATCTTTACCGATTTCAACCTAGTTCTTTAGAAAGTCGAACACCCGTGCGCATCCTGTGAACTTCGAACAAAACGGCAATAGTGTGAGTCGGTCCAATTTGATCCTCTATCTATCAGCATGTGCATCACTATCTTAGTGTTAGACTATAGTATGTAGGGTGTGTGTCTCTTGTAGTCGGGCTTCTGTTTGGGGACAAGCAAGACGCTTAAGTTTTCAGGGGTGTGATGAGCGGTTGAAATATTCAGTCATACCCGCCTCGTTTTACGCTGGGCGTTATTTTATATTTAAATACGCGGATTTTGGTACCACATCCGACAAAGTATTGCGTAATGCAAAGTAAAAGGGCGCGGAAGCATTTCGGGAGCGCAGAGAGGCGCGCATAAAGATGGTCGGAACGCCGCGACGCCCTAACGTCGCGGACGCCCCAACGCCGCGACGTCATCAACATAGAAGTCAACAGCCGGCGGCAACGCCGCTGACGCCTCAACGCCGCGATGTCTTAACGCCGCCGACGCTGCAACGCCGCCGACGCCTACGAAGGCGCCTCTCAATCATTAAAAGCAAAAGGGGGACCAAGGGGGATCGAGATCGAGGAGCTGCATTTAACTAAGGCACTACAAATCATAATAAAGAATTTACTTTGACTTATGGCTAAATCATTTTGTATTTTTCTTCTTTTTGAACAGAAAGACTAATGTTTTATAGATTAACTATTTGTGTCTTTTTGTTCAGGATGTTCTAGATTTATATCTAGGGTGTTGTTGAACCCTGTCACGATTGCATGGATTAAAGATTAGTATTTTATATTATTCAGTTGTTTATAATTTGTTAACTTCTGCTTTATATCTGTGAATCATTTACATGGCGATGTCCACAACATTAGCGTGACTATATCGAGGATCCTAGATTCGAGAGATGAGAATATCCAGATCTCGGGAGAGAGCAAATTTTCTCATTGGATTCAGAATGTAGACATTCCGATCCCGGGCGCAAGAATTATGTTGTAACATTTAAGATTTCTGTGAGTGCATCGAGTCATGTAGGATACACTCAACTCTATTAGCGAGATAGGCGAATACACCTCGAGAGAGGGTATTTCGTAAGCAAGATCACCTAGCCATCGATAAATCATAAATAAACTGAATAATATCATCTTTAAGAAATAATCCATCGAAAGTGGCAGGGGGAGACATAGCCCTAGTCTCCATTACACAGTAATTCATTCAGATCAGTTAGTTTAGTTTAAATTCAGACACTAGTACTCTTTCACACAACACTTATATCCAGATAATATTTAAAAAGCCAATCTCTGTATTCAACAACACTTATCCCCGTGGATCGATATTCGTACCATAGGTACACTATATTACTTGGGGCGACGCGTGCACTTTCGCACATAGGCTTACATATATACACACCACGTTTTCGGCCTGTCAAGTACGTAGGTGTGAATTTGGTAAAATACATTAAATGTGGTAAAATAAATAAAAAATAAAAACAACTGAAAGAATTGAAAAGGTAAATGAATTTTGTGAAGACACTTCACCTCCTGGGTCAGCTTCCTAACCAAAGACTTAGTTTATCGGTCGTTAGCTCGACGACTCTGCATCTCAATGACCTATAGTCCTCGGACCTACTCTAATTGCTTACTGCCCCGTCCCCGGTGTGCTCAATGTGATGGACTGTTTCTTTGCACGAAAGTTCCCTCCGAAGTATGGCTTTAGTCTTTGTGCATTCACCTTAAAACGTCCCTTCTCTGGGTGCATGATCTCCACTCCTCCATTGGGAAAAATATGAGTGATTGTAAAAGGTCCCAACCATCTTGACTTTAATTTTCCCAAAAAGAGCTTGAGTCTAGAGTTAAATAGAAGAACTTGTTGACTCGGCTCAAACTCTTTCCTCACGATGTGCTTATCATGCCAAGCTTTTGTCTTCTTGTAGATCGCAGCCATAAGCTTCATTACTTCAACTCCTCTAATTCACTCTAACCAAGTAATAGGCGTTTCACCAACCGCTGCTATCCATATTTAGTTGCCTAGTCGCCTAATATGCTTTATGTTCTAATTTCACGTGCAAGTGGTAAGATTATCCATAAACTAACTTGAATGGAAACATTCCCAAAGGTGTCTTAAATGCAGTCTTATAGGCCCAGAGTGCATCATCTATCTTTCTAGCCCAGTACTTTTTTGAACTATTAATCTTCTCCAAGATGGGATTTTATTTTCGGTTTGACACCTTAGCTTGGCCGTTAGTTTGTGGGTTTTAGGCTAGTGATGTACGATGCCTAACACCATATTTTCCAAGCACATTGTCAACAACCTTATTGTAGAAGTGAGTCCCCCCATCTGTAATCAACGCTCGTGGAGTACCAAATCGAGCAAGATGTGGTCATGGGAGAACTTTGCTACCACTCTTGCATCGTTCGTACGCGTGAGTATTGCCTCCACCCATTTGGAGACGTAGTCCACTGCCAAAAGAATCTATTTATTGCTAAATGAAAAGGGGAATGGTCCCATGAAATCCATCCCCCGTATATCAAATAACTCCACCTTTAGGATGGTCTACAAAGGTGGCTCATCCCATTTTGATATGCTCCTCATTCTTTGGCATTTATCACAAGTAGACTTGAATTGGTGAGCATCCTTGAACAAATTGGGCCGATAGAATCCCGATTGAAGTACCTTAGCAACTGTCCTTTGACCCCCAAAGTGTCCTCCACATGCTAGAGTGTGACAACGGATTAGAATACTTTTCAGTTCCTCCTTTGGCACACACCTAATTATCCGATCAGCACAATGCTTATATCAAATAGGCTCCTCCTAGTAGCAGTACTTCAAACGTGCAAAGAACTTCTTTCTCTACTGATAGTTGAATTTGTTGGGACTACTAGCCACTGTGCAATTCACATAATCTAAGTAAAACCATGACACTAGATTTACATCCTCAATTACTAAGAGCTGTTAATCGAAAATTATCATTAATTCATAACCCTCAGTCTCCCTCCAACTATGAGAGGATGGCTCTTGTTATTTGCTTTCAATCCATTCTTATCCTTTATTTCCATATCAAACTCTTACAGTAGTAGTACCCATCTAATCAGTCTAGGTTTAGCATCCTTCTTAGCCATTAGGTACTTTATAACCGAGTGGTCAGTATGCATTATTACCTTGTTATCGATCAAGTATGGTCAAAACTTGTCAAAAGAAAACACGATTGCTAAAATCTGTTTTTCAGTTGTCGTAAAATTCAATTGTGCTCCATTCAAGGTTCTGCTTGCATAGTAGATGACTTGAAATATTCTCTCCCTCTTCTGGCCCAGTACTGCCCCTATTGAAAAATCGCTTGCATCGCACATTAGCTCAAAAGGGAGTGTAAAACCCCGAAATATACCCTACCAGTTTTTGAACATGTTTAGGATATAATAAAAGCTAAAATGAATATTGGGAAATAAAACGAAAGACCCGGAATTAATAATAAAGCCAAGGGTAAATTAGTCATTTACCACTTGAGGATATGAGAGGCATAAAACAATAAGTTTATATGCAATTATGGAATTTGGGAAAAGATGGAATAGAAATTAGAAAGAATAGAAGGACTAAAATGGTCTTTGGAATGAGATATTTTCTCAATCCCAAAGGAGAGCAAAAGAGAATCGGATGAGAGAGAGGAGAGAAAGAAGAAGAAGAAGAGAAGAAGAAGAAGAAAGAGAAGAAGAAGAAGAGAAGAAGAAGAGAAGTTTGCCAAAGGTATGGAAATCAACCCTCATGTGTAAGAATTTGTATGGATATTTGTCTATTGAGTATGAAAATTTACCTAGATTTGTATGGAATTTTGTATGAATTGTATAGAAAGTAGGGATTTTCCCATTTGTGGGTTAAGAATTAACTTAACCTAGTTTTGATTGTGTTTGGGCTTAGTAAACCCCAATTTGTAGAAGATATGTAAAGATAGGTATGAATGTTATTTTCTAGGCTTTGAGGGAAACTACTCCTACCCTAGAATCATGTGTCTCTGCTCGGGGAACCCGAGATTGTTTAAGATATGTATCAAGGAAGTCCCTGAGTTGATTAGAGTCCATAAGAAGTATTTAGAGAATTCTTAGAGCTTAGTTTGGGGATTTTAATGAAAACGTAAAAGCTGAAAATGTCTCCGCACGCTCAGGCTGGGTATTGTCTACCCGAGCTGCATTTTTCTCTCGTTTGTCTACAACTCTTAATGACCATAACTTCTTTGTCCAAAGTTCAATTTGAGTGTTCTGACTCATGAAAATCCCCTTTGAGTCTGTAGAATTCATCCATATATAGCTTGGATACAATCCGATCTTATAATAAGTCCGAAAATGACAAAATACGTTGGCTACCGGTCATATCATAGTGTGCCGTAAGTCAGCTGATTTTCTTCATGGCTTGCAATTGCATAACTCCTCATAGACTACAGGGTATTCTCGACTCTATGGAGTTCCCTTTGAGTCTATAATCTATCCATATATATATTGATATAATATTGAGCTTACAGTACACCCAAAAATGACAAAAAAGACAGTGGTTGCTATCAAGACGTTGAGAGGCCGTGTGTTGTCGATTTTCTTACTGGCTTGCACTTGCATAACTTATAGACTCCGTTATGGGTATTCTTGGACTCTATGGAAAGACCTTTGAGTCTATAATCTATCCATATATAGATTGATATAATATTATTTATAGTATACCTCGAAATGACAAAAAGATGAATATTGGTTTGTGCCAGGCCTGTGCTGTAAGTTGTTGATTTTCTTCACGTTTGCAACTTGCATAACTCCTTCGTTAGGGACTCAAGAGGGTATTCTAGACTCTATGAAACTTTGAGTCTAGAATCTATCCATATATATATATATATTGATATATATTGAGCTTATATATACCGAAAAATGACAAAGACAAGTATTACTGGCCACATAGTGCCGTAAGTTGTCGATTTTCTTCACAGCCTTGCAATCCTGCATAACTCATTCGTTAGGACTCGTTATGGGTATTCTTGATTCTATGAAGCTTTCATTGAGAATCTAACCATATGCTATTTAACGCATTTGGTGCCTACATCTTGTCTGAAAATTGATAATCTGCTGTACCAAGTACTAATCACTCGTTGTTAATTGGAATACATGGTAAGAAAGGATGTAGATATGAACAAGAAATAGCAATATATGTAGATTTGATATGTAAAGGAGCATAGATAAGAAAAGTACCTATGGGTATCAAAGGAAGAGTCTCTGTTCTGTACTCACGAGATAGATTGGGCCCTGATAAAGTACAAGAAAACGTATTAAGTACAGGAATGTATAGGTATATGTCAAGTAAGATATGATAGTTTGATAAAGTACATGAAGATATAAGTTAACAAGATATAAGATGTTACATAGATGACATGATATGTATGTGAATATAAGAGTATATGATATGAATATATGATTGTCATATTATAAAACAAATAGATGGAAATATTGATAGGAACACATGAATGAGTAAAGCATACATGAGAAATATAGAAAGCTACATGAATATTAAATCATGATAGAACGATAAAGGATATGATGCATAAATGATATAAAGGATATGAATAGATAAAGATATATATGAATATATGAATACAAGAGTGCATAGATGCATTCATGATATATATAGGATTATATATGATAATAAGACAAACTAAATGATAGAAAAAGATATGAATATACTTATTGTAAAGAAAAATGAGAACAACAATACGGCTAAGAAATATGTGAACTGTATTAAATAATATTAGTGTATATCTCATCAAATATACATGATAACAATAGTTATCAGTATATGAGATATGTACAAAAAATGTAATAAAATAGATTGTCTGCTTAGAACCTGGTAGAGGGATAGATGGGCATGCCTATTGTGGAAAACAAGTCCGGCAGCGCATATCGATCACGACCGTTAACACATGTACTCTTTCTGCCCTTATAGATGATCATTGTCCGCATAAATAATAACAGCGCCTTCGGCCCTTATGTATTGCACACACCAGACATACGTAGCTGATCTGCACTTGGGTGGGTCCCAAGTCTTATAACTGACCAAAATATCATATCTATAGATACAAAATATAAACTACTGCACCATAGTGGTGTTTATGTTGTTAATACATACGCCCCGAGTACTCATTTGCATATGTGTTGCTACAAAAACTGTGTCTTTACATTTACATAATCAAAGCGCAAAACTCCCTGGTGATGAACCACTACAAGCAGGCTGCCCAGCCAGTAACGGAAGATCACTGACGCTTCTCCACCTGCCACCTAATTCTATAACCTGTGGCAGTTTCTATAGCTTAGCTGGAAAAACTTATGACTTATACATGTACACATGCATTAATATTCACTTACAAGAGATATAATAAAGACAGATATTTAAAGGTATAGATATCAGAATTTTCTATGAATTCATATAACAAACTTAGACACACACTTGTACTTATAGCAAACTTATACTTGTTCAGACCTCTTGTAGGAGTTATAGAGATTATACTTGTACGAAAGTACCCGTAGGTACTACAGAACTTATACTTGTACAGAGGTACCCGTAGGTTCTACAAAACTTATACTTGTAGAGGGCCCGCATGCACATCTCGCAGAACAAGGCACAATACTCACTCTTATTCGATATCTGTAATTTCTACCAGAGCAAACTGCCATCTACCTGATTGAAGTAATAAGAAACAGAGGATGACAGTCTGCATAATCTGGTTGCACAAAGATGTGATCCCAGTGTTTAAACAAAAATCAGATGAGGTACAAGCACCAACAGAGTGTCTGTCTAACTGTAGAGTACTCAAGCACAAATGCCAAACATCACCCAGATGCTCTAGAAAAACAATGTTAGAGTACCAAGCACAAATGCCAGCTACTGCTGCAGATATCGAATCAACCCA
This sequence comes from Tetrastigma voinierianum, assembly GCA_016808115.1. Taxonomy (NCBI): domain Eukaryota; kingdom Viridiplantae; phylum Streptophyta; class Magnoliopsida; order Vitales; family Vitaceae; genus Tetrastigma; species Tetrastigma voinierianum. Next base: position 208,712 of record JAEQBH010005452.1, on the reverse strand, counting down.
GAGCACTAGGTACCAAATGCTGAAGCACAAACAGAAAATGCTCCATCCAATCCAGAATGCCACCCATATACGCGTTCGCCTTAAGAATGAAGATACAAACATACCACATTCCGCACTTTGGTCTTTAAATGTTCTACAATTATATGTGTCTTCGTGGAACGACTATCTTATCATAGGGCATTAAGCTCGCCTGCCGGCGATACACGGTCTAATTTTTCTCTTCCTTTACTGACAAACATGTATGGACCCTTTCATACCTTATAGTAATCCTCGCTAATCCAATAGACGTCCTGAATAACGGATTAGCAAAAACAAAAAACAAACTACAAAATTCCTATACGTGAAACAAGAGTACTACGGCGTGAAAGACCGCACGCACGACGCAGCACCCACACACACATAGACCTTCTCGCCGCAGATAGCTTTGCCACGCCGGCCCACCCGAAGCTCGATCAGCCTCCTCTCGCCCACGTCATGGCAGGACCCACGCGCTGATCGCCACGTCGTGCGTGAACCCCGAAATTGCCCAGATTTGCTGATTTCGTCCCCTTTTCTAGAAATCCAACCAAAAACTCCAAAATAATCCAAAAGCATCATCGAAAAACAACTCCCAAATGGTTCATAACCCAACCAAAACCAAACATAGAGATTAATAAGGGTTTTTCCAAACCCTAACTCAAATACTTGTAAGTTAGGTAACTTCCTAACACCCAAATAGGTATCCATACATCATAAACCAAGAATCCATACTCAAAGGGAGGATTCCATACTCATCTTATACAAACTAGGGTTTTACCAACCCAACTTTCAACCAATCTAGGGTTAGGATGAATTCCTAACTAAACCCTAGAAATGGAATAATCTAATACCCATACAAAAGTCCAAAAATCCATACTAATCCATACAAACCCATAGAAATCCATACAAGTATCCAAACTATTCCATACCTTTGCTCTTCTCTTCCTTCTTCCTCCTCTTTCTCTTCTCTTCTTCCTCTCTTCTTCTCTTCTTCACGTATGAGCCCCAAAATGAGAAACCAACTTGGTCTTATCCCATTTGATCACATTTTCATTTTATTGCACTTTAGTCCTCCATCTCTTCATTATTTGTAAATCAATTTATTCCTATTTCTACTTTAGCCTAGAAGCTTCTTATCATATGTCCTTTGTATCCTATTTTGGCAAATTCCACTTTGACCCTCGTATCTTGTAATAAAATTCGGTTTCAAAATGTTTCTCACTTAGCAAAATAATAATTGTGAAAAACTTAAAAATGCACTTATAATATACCCTAATTATGTTTAAAAACGACAAGGGTGTATTTCGGGGTGTTACAGGACTCACCCAAGAGCTATTAAAAATGGGATAGATTACTCCTACATCTAACCACTTTATTCCTCATTTCTTACCACTTCCTTCATGGTCAGATCTTCTTTATACTTCCACCAAGGGCTTGTGACCATCTTCTAACAAGATCCGATGCATACACATAAAGGGGTGGATCCCCTTCAAATCTGCTAGAGACCATCCAATAGCATTTTTGTGGTCTCGAAGTACTCTCAAGAGTTTCTCTTCTTCTACTACTATCAAGGATGCAAAGATGATCACTGGTAAAGTTGAGGACTCCCCTAGATAAGCATACCTCAAATGGTTGGGTAATGGCTTATGCTCCAACTGAGGCGGTTTTTCAAATGAGGGCATTGATTTTTGTGTATTCTCTCTCAACGCATCGTAGTAATTTCTTCTATTCGACTTAAAGGAGTCCATCCATTTCACATACCCCTTAGCTTCTTCACAATGTTCTTCTTGCTCACCTCAAAGACTCCAAGCAGAGCCTGTGCTGGCCTGGCCATACCACTTTGGTTAGACACTATACTCCACGCCACAACCATGAAACATCCATCACTTAATCGGGATGTCGCATAAACGTCAAACACACTAAACTTGGATCTTTATCATCCCAGACTTTAGTTTTAGTTCTCCCCTTGTACATCAAATCACAGGCTTCCATCGGTTATGTGGAACTGTCTACCCAATATGATGGGTATCTCCCTGTTTTCCTCCATGTCTAGTACTATAAAATAAGCTGGAAAGATGAACTTGTCCACCTTAACTAGTACATCTTCTATCACCCCCCTTGGATGCTTTAATGATCTATTTGCCTGCTGAAGAGTGACAGTTGTAGGTCAAGCTTCACCTAATCCAGTCGTCTGAATATCGATAAGGGCATGAGGTTAATATTGGCTCCCAAGTCACATAAGGCTCTCTCAAAGATTGAATTCCCTATCTTACATGGGATTATAAACTGCCTAGGTCCTTCAAATTCTACGGTAGCTTCCTTTGAATATTACATCACTTTCTTTGCAAGGTTCTCACTGCCTCAAATAATCCGATAATCTTCTTTTCTTTGACAGTATATCCTTCATGAATTTAACATAGTTGGGCATCTTTTCTAATGCATCCACGAAAGGGATATTGATGTGCAGTTTTTTAAACACTTCCATAAACTTGGTAAACTACTTATCCAACTTATTCTTCTTCAAGCATTGGGGATACGAGATTGGTGGAGTGGGTTCATCCATATATGTCTGTTTCCCATTCTCTTTCCTTTCTTTTGACTTTTCTACTAACTTTTTCTCTTGGGGCTGCTCCCCTTGCATTTGTTCTTTCTGTCTTTCTTGGTTTGCCTCGTCAGTCTCCACTTCTGTTACTATTGGTGGCGATCCTAGTGCTACCACTTCGCAAATTGATGGCCTTCACATGCTCTTTGCCTTCTCTTCTCGGATTCACCTCCGAGTTGCTAGGTAGTGAACCTTATTGCCTCTCAGTCAACAAAGTGGCCATGTGGCCCATCTGCACCTCCAAATTTCTCAACTGTGCTACCTGGTTATTCAATTGGGTTGATTGGCTTTGAATATTAGCCTTAGTTTCATTCATAAAGGCCGCATGAAAAGTGAGCATCTGAGCTAGTGCTTCTTCAAAATCTACCTTTTTCTCTTGTGGCGGTTTTCTTGCTTGGGGTGGTGGCATATTGTTTTGATTATTCCTCCATCCATAGTTCTGATTATTTCGCCATCCCTGGCCCTAGTTCTAATTCTGGTTCTGGTTCTGGTTCTGGTAGGTATTGCCTCAATATGGGCTCTGTTGTTGCTGCTGGTTATATCTAGCCACATACTATGCCTGCTCCACTATCATTTGTCCTGACTTTCATTCTATAGTACTATGTTGTCCCCCGCAAGATTCGCATATCTCCCAAGGGTTAGTTTGAATAGCATTTACCGCCCTTTGTTGTTTATGTATACCGCTAGTAAAGGCGAGCATGGTGACCACCTGCTAAGCACGCTTTGCGCTCCGATAGCCTTCCTCCTCCCTTCGCTACAACCCTATCCTTGCGCCCATTGATTACTATTGGTAGCCATGTCTTCCAGATTTCATGTGCCTAATCTATGGTCTTCTTCATCAACGCACTCTTACCGAGACGCATCTATAACCTGGTCTGCTAGGATCGCTTCATATCGTTGTAAAAAATGTGTATGCACTTGCATCCACCTAATCAACCTATGGTGTGGCCATCTCCTCAAAAATTCATGAAACCTTTCTCAAGCTTCAGCTAAGTTCTCCCCCTCCATATCACATGTGAAATTAAGATTGGAAAAGGGTAAAACAATAATTAAATCTTAATGAATTATGCATGCTTCTCCCAACTTCACGTTTAGATATCAGCACAGGCGTTAATGTTCTAACAACATACCAGTGATCGTATTTTCCCGACTCTTTTGATTCCTTCGGAAAAAAATGGTTGTGCTGGAGACATTTCACAGTCTGTCTTGTTTGAGGTGGTGCTGGACAAGCTGGTGGCTACCCATTTGTTAGATTGTGCACAGCGGCTGAAAGTCGGGACAACTCCACTCTGGAAGACGACTCTGTTGTAGATCGAATCAGTGTTGGATGATGCTGAGCAGAGGCAGATTCAGGACAAAGCGGTGATGGTGTGATTCGATAATCTCAAAGCTTTGGCTTGCGACATTGAAGACTTTCTCGACGAAATCGACACCGAAGCTCAGCGATGGAGTTTGGTACAAGTACAACCACCTCAAACCTGCAACACCAAGGTACGGAATCTCATCCCCTCTTTCTGCCATAGCAATTTCAATAAGAAGATTGATAAAAAGATGAAGACAATCACTGAGGAGTTAGATGCTATTGTAAAGCAACAGACTGTTCTTGGTTTGAGAGAGGGCATTGGTGGGGTAGACCGTCACGACGGAATGCCGTCTGTCAATCGAGAAAGGCGGATTACTTTTTTTGTAAGGGAGTCTAGGGTTTATGTCAGGGCGGCGGATAAGGAGAAGATCATGAAATTTCTGCTGTCAGATGACAGCTTACTGCCCTGGGCTCTCAGGTGATGCCGATTGTCGGCATGGGAGGGGTCGGAAAAACAACCCTAACTCAGATTATCTATAATGACGAGGAGGTGAAAAAAAAAAATCAAATCCGCAGGTGGGCGTGCGTCTCTGATCAGTTTCATCCGGAAACAATAACCAGACAAATCTTAGAGTCAATCTCCGGACGTTCATCCATTCTCAAAGCTTACTCTCCACTCCAGAGGTTTTGGGGGGTAGAGTTGAATGAGAAAAGCTTTTTTCCTTGTTTTGATGACGATGGATGGAGGTCCCAATAAAATGGAGTGACCTACAAGCTCCATTGAGGGACGGCGCACCAGGCAGGTCATCTAGTGACTACCTGCGACAGGTAATAATGTTAGATCTGTCATAAAAATTGCTTCGTCTCATTACCTAACAAAACTTGGGGAAGAAGACAGCTGGTCGCTTTTTTGTGATATTCCTTTGAAAACATGATTCCAGATTCCTGCCAAAATTAGAGCTTATTGGGAGGAGAATAATAGAGATGATAAGTGGCTGCCTATGGCTATAAAGACATTGGCATGCCTGTTGCGCTCTAAACAAATGAGAAGGCTTGGGAGAAGATGCTGAGCAAAGAAATTTGGGATCACCACCCTCAAGAGAGTGAAATTCTTCCGGTTTTGTGCTTGAGCTAACACTATCTCTCCTCTGTTTTGAAGTAATGCTTTGCTTATTGTTCTATATTTCCCAAGAATTATGAGTTCAACAAGGAAGAGTTGATTTTGTTATGTGCAAGGTTTTTTGGGTGTAGAAAGGGAAGAGACAATAGAAGCTGTTGGTGAAAGTTGTTTTGATGACCTATTATCAAGGTCCTTCTTTCAACATTCTGGGGAGAATGAATCATTGTTTGTGATGGATGATTTGATTCATGATTTGGCATGATTCGCATCCAGAAATTCTTGTCTAAGATTGGAAATCAGAGAGCAGGACAAGATTTCAGAGAGGACTTGACATATAGCATATATTCGTACAAAATTTGAAGTCTCCAAGAGATTTGATCCCCTTCTTAAAACTGACAAGTTAAGGACCTTTCTACTGGTAAGTATGTCTGGTTATTCTCCATTTGTTACCTAGCTGATAAAGTCCTATATGATCTATAGCCATCACTCGGATGTTTGCGGGTTTTATCATTGTCTAGCTATAATATAACCCATTTGCCTGAGTCATTCGGAAATTTGAAACATTAGAGGTATGTGAACCTTTCTCATACTGCAATAAAAAAGTTACCTCAATCATAGGTATGCTTTTGAATTTGCAAACACTGGTGTTGTCAAACTGTGATGGCCTCACTGACTTGCCAACTGAAATTGAATGACTCATCAACTTGCGTCATCCGGATATTTCTGACACAAAATTAGAAGGGATGCCAGCAGGAATAAAAAAACTGAAAGATCTTCGAAGATTGACTACTTTTATTGTTGGCAAGCATGGTGGTGTAAGAATTGGGGAGTTACGAGATCTTCCACACCTGCGGGGAGCACTATCCATTCTGAACTTGCAGAATGTGGTGAATGCTATGGATGCTTTAGAGGCTAATTTGAAGGAAAGGGAAGACCTTGATGACATGGTGTTCATGTGGGATCCTAATGCAATTAATAGTGATCCGAAGAATCAAACCAGAGTTCTCGAACAGCTTTAGCCTCATACCAAGGTGAAAAGACTCAACATCTAATATCTACCATGACACAGGATTTCCAAAATGGTTAGGATTCTTCATTCATGAAGTTAGTTTGCTAAGCTTGAAGATTGTAAAGCTGCTCATCCTTGCCACCACTTAGCAGTTACACCTCTCAAGGATCTCCAGATCAGAAGATGGATGAAGTAAGAAGGTTGGTGCAGAGTTCTATGGGAATAATGGTCATTGTTCATCTTCAGTTAAGCTGTTTAGATCCCTAGAGATTTTGAGGTTTGAAGAGATGTCAGAGTGGGAGGAATGAACTTGTTCTGAAGTTGAGTTCCCTTGTCTAAAGGAGCTTTATCTTGTAGATTGTCCAAAGCTGAAAGAGGATCTACCTAAGCACCTTCCTCAATTAACATATCTTCAAATTAGTGGATGCGGGCAGTTGGTATGTTGTCTTCCAATGGCTCCCTCCATTTGTAAACCGGAGTTAGAGGACTGCCTGGATGTGGTGGTTCGAAGCACTGGCAGCCTCATCTCACTTACTTCTTTGTATGTAAGTAATGTCAATAAGATACTTGTTGAATTGGGGCAACTGCATTCTCTTGTAGAATTATATGTATCCCTTTGTCCCAAACTAAAAGAAATGCCTCCCATTCTTCAGAACTTCACTTCTCTTAAAGTCCTCCGTGTCATTGGTTGTCCCGTTCTGGAGTCCCTACCAGAGGAAATGCAGAATAATACTACTCTCCAACGTTTGTTTGTCAGGAAATGTGACTCTCTAAGGTCCTTGCCCAGGTGCATTAATATATTGGGAAGTCTTTCAATCCACTCCTGTAATAAATTGGAGTTATCATTGGGTGAGAATATGACAAACAACGGCTGCTCTTCCCTTACCACTTTATATATACAAGATAGTTGTGATTCTCTCAAGTCCTTTCCTTCTTCGCAAAGTTTCAGTTGCTTTATATCTGGGATTGTAATTATCTGGAGTCTCTTTACATCCCAAATGGGCTTCACCATGTGGATCTCACATCTCTCCGGCGCTTGCAGATCAAGGATTGCATTAATCTGGTATCCTTTCCACAAGGAGGATTGCCCGCTCCCAACCTCACATAGCTCATCATATGCCGCTGTGAGCAGGTCAAGTCACTGCCCCAACAGATGCACACCCTGCTTAAGTCCCTTCAATATTTGGGTGTAGTAGATTGTCTAGAAATTGATTCATTTCCAGAAGGGGGTCTGCCTACTAATCTATCTTCACTTGAAATCCACAATTGCAAAAAACTTGTGGCCTATAGGATGGATTGGGGGTTGAGAACACTTCCTTTTCTTATAAAGTTGTCTATTAGAGGACATGAGGAAGAAAGATTGAGCCATTTCCTGCTGAGTGGAGCCGCTATCGTCTCTCATCTCTCTTATAACTGAGGGATTTCCAAATTTGAAATCCTTGACCATAAGGCTTCATAATCTACACTTTGAAACTACGGAGATTTGGAACTGCAGAAAGCCTCTGCCTTTCCTGAAACAGGGTTGCCCTCCTCTCTCCTCATATATCTTTTTGGATCTGGAAGTGTCCTCTATGAAGAAGGTGGCAAAGGATAGCGCTCTAGAATGGCTGGGGCATTTCACATCCCCATCCTGATGCTTAAAGATGAATATGATGAATGTGATGAGGCCATCTTGTCATGAGACCCTAGCGTTCAAGATCTTGTTTTTCTCTGCAATTGTTGATTCGGTATGTACTTTCTGTTTTTATTGATGTTTTGTTTAGTCCATGCACATGAAGTTTATGTTTCATTCTCTTTTACCAATCAATTCCATCTCACCATACACCTTCAATGGTTGCTCCAGAATTGAAACTAACATTTTAAACTGTGGCTGACTGTGAGCTTTCTCAGTAGGAAAAGCGCTTCTCTTTGCCATTTAAGTGGAAGAAAGAGATTTAAAAAATGCAAATTTAAAATGCATTGAATATGTTTTAATTTCATTGGAACCTTTAAACAACTGCACTCATGATCTGTAGGCAAAAACAAACCTGACATGCTGACTTTGAAACCATAACGTTTTGTATGAATTGTTCATACATATTCACTGCTATTTTCTTAGCAGTTTGATTGTAATATATAAATATATGTGGTTGTCACTAATTCTAGGTTAGCTTCCTCACTAGCATCACTGAAGGCTTTGGAGGAGGTATTTATATCACATGTTCTCCAAAGGATCTTTTCTCAATTTCATTGACTTCTTGAATAAGCATATGGCTAACTTTTACTAGCTACCATAATGATTCTGTTTTGCTGTCGTATTTCTATCATTGTTTACACTTTTTGGAAAATTGGGTGGGAGTCGTGGGACTTCACATTTTATTTAGCTAATTATTTCTATTAATAAAAATATTTGTAGATTTTTTAATCCACAGTTTCAAGAGGAGTATGCGGGTAGATTTTAGTCACCTTCCTAAGTTCTCTTATTGCCGTTAAATTAAGTTAATATGAACTTTTCTCAGCTTAACAATGAGAATAATTTGAATTGATATATTAAAAAATATTTTTGGTATCTAGTTTACCTCTGCATTTATAAAATTCTGAACCACATTGACCTCACAACGGTGAAGATCCGATTACAATATATATTTAATTTATATAATGGCCTTTCTATATGATGGGATGTTCACTCATTTGATTTTGATTTGTAAAAGTTCTTATTGGGAAGTTAAAGGAGAAAATCAAGATCATTTATACAATTTGAAAGATTTCTTTAGAAAAATAAAAATTACTTACGATAATAACAACATAACAAGAATAATGGGATAAGGTACACAAATGCTCATCATGTTTGATCATATGTCCAATTTGACCCTTAAACTTATTTTGGATCCAATACTATCTTTAACGTTTGTTTCGTAGTTTAAATATACCTATATCGTCAACGGAGTAAATAAATGAGCAAATGGACATTTAATACCGCTAATATGTCACATGTAAGCGGCGTGATATGTTAGTAAATTATGTCATATGTGGGTGATATGTCAGCAAATTATACCACATGTGGGTGACACATTAGCGACTTTAGTTGCCCGTTTACTCATCTGTTAACTCCGTTGACAATAAAGACATGTTTGAGCTACGGAATAAACTTTAGGGATAGTATTGGACTCAAAAAAGGATTTAGAGTCAAGTTAGACATATGACTAAACATCAAAAGCATTTATGTACATTATTATCCCCAAAAATGAATAAGAATAATATAAGAACATCTAATAAAAAGGAATACTAAAGATAGCACAGAGCAACTCTATAAATAGAGGTAAAAAAAATATATAGAAAAGCTTTCATCCGTTGCAATAAAATAAAATTTCTTATATAAATCCTCGTTACCTTCTTCACTTTGAAAATTTATGTAAACATATCAATATTTGAGATGACAATTTATCCCCTCAAAAAACTACGAGTAGAAAAAGAAAACACGTATAACTTTACCTTTAGCCTCTCAAACAATACTCGTAAAATAATCCTAATTTTCTTTCTTTCCCTAACATATGCTCTTTATTACAATATATCGAAGTTCTAATGCTATTTATCTTAAAGAATACCTAAATATTAAATAGTTTAAATACATGGGTTGGACAAACTTAACCCAACAGTTACTCTATGAACTCAAAGTTTTTTTTTTCACCCGTGGTCAAGAGTCAAGACAGTAAAATTAAAAAAAAAAGATATTAAAAACTCTTTTCCTACCCCAAATTTTTTAACAATTTCAATCACTCGCAATTGCAATAATGCAATACATGCAGCTCAAGAACATCTCAATGCTTGGAACGTATCATGGAAAAGTGCCAGAGAAAAGATACAGGAAACATCTTAATTTCATTAAATTATGTATCATTGAGCTGCATCAACTATGACGAACCTAAAGAATTCGATTTCCCAGCTAGAGCGGTTGATTGGGCAAGAATTCTCCAATCCTGAGCTCCAACAGGACCTTAAGTCCTTGCCCTTCACTGTTACTGAAGGGTCTGATTGTTATCCATTGATTCATGCACGGTATTTGGGAGAAATGAGGACATTCACTCCAACCCTCAACCCAAGTTTTGGGGATGATGTTTTCTAATCTAAAGGGCATAGCTGAGAAGAATTTGAATGCAGCAGTAGTAGATTGCTTTATTAGCATACCTGTTTATTTCACAGACCTTCAGAGAAGAGCTATCTTGGATGCAGCTACAATTGCTGGTTTGCATCCACTTCGTTTGACTCATGAAACTACTGCAACAGCTCTGGCATATGGTATTTATAAGACAGACTTACCTGAGAATGACCAGTTAAATGTTGCTTTTTGAAAAGGAAAAGAGAATTGCCTGAATTACTTTTCATTGATATAAAGGAAGAATTTATACAGAAGGTAGACTTAGGTTACACATTAGTCTCTCCTATAATTAAGCTTAGGTTACACATTAGTCTCTCCTATAATCAAGCAATCACCAATCAATATAACTACAATCTAGGAATACAAAAGGAAAATTGTTATACAAGGAAATCAAGTATACTGCACACGCCTTCTATAAATGAAAGATTTTCTATGTTATTTCCTAACACTCCCTGAGAGGATGTCCCGTGACTCCTAACTTGCAGAAATCATAGAAGTAAAGACATCTTTTCCCAGAGCTTTACCAAGACATTTTTACAATCGACGCAGCCACGACCAGAAGAACGGATCCATCTTGAATCTTATCTGACAGAACACAATCCATTTCACGGTTCGTTCGCTTCATGAAAGACTGTGTTTACCAGAATATGCAATGTAGCCTTGTTGTCGAGGTATAACAATGGTGTTTTGGGATGCAATACTCAAATCTCTCGAGAAGGTATCTTAGCCAAGTTAACTCCACAACAAGCACCATTATAGCATGATATTCTCGTCTGTGCAAGAAAGGACACCATTTTCACATGTTTCGATCTCCATGAGACTAATGAGAGGCCAAGGAAGACACAAAGAACCTATGGTCGATTCAGTGATTGGACATCCGCCCGACTATGAATCAACGATGCTCGCAACCCTCAAATCACTATTCAGGAGAAGAACAATCCGTCAGGTGCTGCCTTAAGATAACAAGAGACAACACTGCGCGCCGCCCATGTGAAGCTTATATAAGGCCGATGCATAAACCTCGGCTAGTACATGTACTGTAATATGTAATATCCGGCTCGAGACAGCAAGATATATCAATCTACCAAATCCAACCTTTTATAATGACTGATTCGTAGTATAAACACGCCACCTCAGCTTCCACCCTTTATTGGGCATCCGAACTGAAGCCCGGGGTGCGTAGACCGAATCGTGACTCGACCGATTTTTTTTTTTTAAAAGCCAATCGCACTGTGGGTTATGGCCTACATCTTATAACAGTAATCAAAAGAACTACCACCAGAGTGTGTCCACTGTAATCTATACACATATAATGAAACACCATTTTACAAATACACAAAACCCAGATTTCTTACAATTACTAATCAGAGCACTGAATCTGTACATGTAAAGGGAACCCCTTACAAGTGTGTCGCCCAAATTCAGACGCTGATGTTTGTCGATGTCTTCTCTCACCTACACGGATTAAAACCCGTGCTGTTTCTTTACTTTAAAGGGGAAAACATTTCATACGTAAAAACACATGCATTTACATTAATTATAATAAGTGTATAACTACAATGATATCGTAAATTTCATGCATTCCAATCATGGACTTATATACTACTTATGCTACCATGTGCTTATGTTCATACAGACTTTTAGGAGTTATTAACTTATTCTTATGCAGAACTTATCCTTATAACATACTTATGTGCATTCAGGATTCTCGTAGGAGTTATAGAACTTATGCTTAGCGCAGCTGAGTTTAAACTTATCTGAGCACATACTCATTTCACGGAACTTATACTACCAATACGGAACTTATACTGGCTCACGGAACTTATACTTGTCTTACTTTAACTTATACTGTCTTTGAACTTATAATCGGGTCTTACTTGACATGAGTACCAGGTACTACGAATCAGACTTATTTATCGACACAAAGAGTACCCTGTGAGGTACCATCGGACTTATACTTACTTTATCGACACGGAGTACCCAGTAAAAGTATGCGCAAGTGCAGGCAGAGTGTATATGCAAGAAGTACCATCGAACTTTGATTGGGATACAAGAGATCCAGAGATGCTGCTTAACTACAAGATACAAGATGTAACTTAATCAAATATAGAGTACCGTAGGTACTACTTAACTTAATCAAAAAGCATGCACTTAATCCAATACAGAGCACCATTAGGTACTTCATGGTAACTTAATCAAATACAAGAGTGTTACATGTAGGTACTAATGATCTTAACTCGATATGATGTAACTTATTCGGATTCAGAGTACCCGTAGGTACTCATTTAACTAGATCAGAGATGCAGACTTATCTGCGATACAGACTTATCAAATACAGGAGTACCCGTAGGTGCACACAGACTTATTCTGTACATTTATCATACAGTAGTGTCTTGAGGCCAACAACTTTATCCAGACAAGACTAATCAAACTGAACTTATTCATACAGATACCATGAAATGCATCTGATATAGACAAAAGAGTTAATCAAATGGAACTGATGTTCACACTTTGAGGTCTGAGGCCTCATAGCTAATTCAGATATATGGAGCACCATGAAAACATAAGATCTAATCTGTAAAAGTGAGCACCTGGGGCAAAATACAGTTCGATCGGATGTGAATCCAGGCGCACCGCCAATATAACTTAATCGGGAGATGGAGTACCCGTAGGTACTACAGCTTACTCGGGATACTGAGTAACTAAGGTATCATAATTTATCGAGCATAGGAGTAATTCAAGGTACTATAGAACTTATCAGTACATTCGCATCTTTAATCTTATTCTTATTCACAGAGTCTTATCATATAATCGTTGACTTCCTGCATCAAGAATACGAAATGAATTAAAACACAACACATTAAGTGTAATCTAAGATACTATATAGCGACTGGCGCCGCAGTACTTATTGTAGGATGTGAGTGCCGTAGCACTAATCAGAGTACCAGCATTAATCAGGGAGCCGGAAGATTCAATCAAGACCAGCGGCCCCACTGGGAGTGCTTTGAGCAACAATGCATGTGAGGCTGTGGTTTCTTTAATAACTGTCTTAGGTTTTTATAATTATATGAGTTCAAGAATATACTTTATATTGCGCATTTAGCTACATTATGTGTCTATATTAGATTGTAATTCACGTTATTTATCACTTGTCGTTCGCTTTCAAATCCATCAGATATTATTCTCAACGAACACATCTACGCATTTTCAGATTCCTACATTTTCATAAGTTACTATTACATACGACATTTCACATACTGCATTGTATAACAATGCCTATGTGAGATTCACACACTTCAATCATGTATTCTATTCCTCAATGAATCAACTTTACTCTAGAAATTGAATCACTCCAATCGGATCATCTAAACTCAAGTTATGGCATTTTCATGCCAACTAGTCGGTTTATCGATTTTACCGAGGGACAGTTTGCAATATTCATTTTTCCAGTGCCTTGTCTCCATATTGACACTGGTTCTTTGTACTCCTTTAAAGCTAAGGTGCTAAGGGTTCTATCTCAACCTGAACTACCCACCTCGGAGCAATCGGAACCTGCCACGCTCCCGAACAACCCGACTACTCCATGTTCAAGATCGATGGTGGAATCGGGCTTGCATACATAAATTTCACTCGAGGATTTTTCGACCACTAGAGTCAGAATTTGACGATATCTATTTCTATATGGATGGTTCTTCCTTGAAGTTCACTTTAATTTGGCCACTTGAATCACCAAAGCGGATAAGAAATGAGAAGCATAAGCCAAAAATACGAAAATCGGTCGAAATCGAATGTAGACAGGATGTACTGGTACACCCCTAAAGTGTACCGTACACATCGCCAAAATGACTTCGTAAAACCAAAGTGTACCGGTACATGTTCAAAGTGTACCGGTGACACTTTGACCAAAAGTGCCCAAAATGTGTGTTTTCTCCCATTTTTCATGCACTTTTCATCCACTGATCAATTCCTATACTCCTATATACATCAAAATCATTTCAATTCACCCTGAATTTCTTTTTATACTCAAATCATCTTTCAATTCTTATTTTCTTTCAAAACCTTTCCATGAATTACTTCAAAACCCATTCCAATATGGGTTATAACTCATACACAAATCAAACTCAAGGATTTGTTAGGATTTATTCTAAACCCTAATTCAATTACTCAATTAATCCATGAATTCATCCTCAAAGAGAGGATTTCATGAGCTTCAGGCCATACTACGGTTTTACCCACCTTTACTTGCCATCATTCAAGCCAAGATGAAACCCCTAGCAAACCCCAAGTTTGGGGACAAGCTTTACTAACCAACCAAGCATGGCAATTCATACATAATCTCTTAGAATCCATAACCAAGGTTAGTTTCATACTTTCGCTTTGTTTGATCTTGACTCTCCATCTTCTTCCTCTTCCTCTCTTCCACTTCTTCTCTCTTTCTCCTTCTTTCCATGTTTTTTTTTCCTCCCACAAATGAGACCAATTCGGGTCCCTTTAAATTCCATGTTTGATAAGGCCTTGTTCGCCTCTCCAAACCCATTTCGTTAAGTTTGCTTATTTGCTTTTTAAGCCCATAACTCATTCTATTTATAAATAAACCCTTCCTTTATTTCATTTCTGCCTCAAATCTTCTTAATCCATGTCTGGTCCCTTGACAAATTAAGGTAATTTTGTCCTTAAGTTTTAACTTTCCTGTCTCTTTCCATGTGTTTCTCGTATTTAACTCACGAAACATTCAGACATTGCCATAAAATACCCTAAACATGTCGAAAAACCCGCGTGGTATAATTGGGGTAAGGCGTTAAGGCAGAAATCACCTTTATTTGACAATTTCAAACGTCGCTCCATAGGAGAGTATCAATGTGTCGCGCTCTAACAATCCTCATCCCACGATTTCAAAGCATACTTACGTCAGAAATGAAAATCCCATTCTTAGAAGAAGATACTTCATATCAATGCCAAGGAAATACTTCAAATCACTAAGATCTTTAAATGAAATGACTATGTAGAATTTCTTGATTATAAAGAATACTGGCGATCATTTCCAAGAATCTCAAATATCATCAACATATATCAAGAGGGCAAGAAGGGACTTGCCTTGTATTCGTACAAAGGAGTACGCCTAGATTGAACATACCTTGCCGTCGAATAGCTTCGAATTTTGAGAACCATCATAAGATGCTTCGCTTTGCCATACAAAGGATTTATGTAATTGACACACTAAGTTGTCCTCCCCTTGTCTCAAAAGCCCTGGCGGCGGTGACATGTAAAGCTGTTCATGAAGATCGCCGTGAAGGAAGGCGTTATTAACATCCAATTGGTGAAGAGACCACCTTCGAGCGGCAGCCAAGGCAAGGAGACAATAATCTGATGATTTCGCAGCCGGGAGAGAAAGGATCCTCGATAATCGACACTTCCAATCAGAAACGTGAACCCCTCGCAACTAATCGGGCTTTATCGCTCAATCAATCCACGGACCATGTTTAATCTATAGACCTATCGACACAACCTATCGACGCCCCGCTCAAGATATGAGAGTCCAAGTACCACACCGAGGCCCCATCCAACATCGCCCACCATTCAAAATGGAGGATCACTTCCGTAATAATTTTCGCCTGACTCGACCGATTCGGGGCAATAAAAGAGATATCAGCAGTTGGTAGCGGTGATATGAAACATAATTAGCCAAGGGATAACGTGTACCTTTAGTCAGACCTGGAAGGAAGGAGATTGGTCTGAGTAAGCGGCGTGGAGGGGGTGAGAGTATACATAATCCTATAGTTTCACGGTGGATTAAGGAGCGACTGGAGCAAATCAAGGGGCTCGGCTCGGGTTATTGCGCCGCAAGTAGAAATGGGACAGCCGCAGGGAGTGGATGAAGAAGGAAGCAAGGACTGGATGGTTAAGGATATGTAGGCGCTGGAATATTGAAGTATGAAGGTGCATCCTAAAGGCGAAGTTTGCTTTCAGGGAAGTCAAAGTGGGATGCTCATTAGGCTATCAACGCAGGAGGAGATTAGAAATCGCGGAATGCATCAAAAGGACTTTAAGCTGGTGTGTCCGAATTAAAAGCACAAAAGAAAAGTAGCCAGCCGTGAATCGAGTAGGAATCGGGCATGAAGAATAGCCCAACCAGAGGGAGGAGCATAAACTCAGAGGGAAGTATATGAAAGCATTTTCATGAAAATGTACATCCCTGCTGTGAATATTTTTCTCGTATTAAATTGAACAATTTATGCTTTTGTCCAACTGATAACCAATGAATATGATGTAATGCGGTGATCGTGAACCATGGAAACATGGACATTGGCAGCATGTTTAGACAACCAAACACACGGCGAGGTGAGAGTCGAGGGTGGTTTCGTGCAAAGGCATTCAAATGGTGTTTTGAAAGAGAGAACATATGTGTTATCGATGATACGGACGGCGCGAGGGCGCATTCTCCCAAAATTGATTAGGAGTCGAGCTTGAATTTCGGCGCCCGCAACTTGTAAAATGTGGCGGTGTTTGCATTCCACCACCCCATTTTGTTGAGGCGTGTAAACACAAGAGTGCTGGAAAAGAACACCATTATCTTTGAAAAAGGATTGGAGTGAAAGGAATTCTCCACCATTGTCACTTTGAAAAATTTTGATATGAGATTCAAATTGAGTGAAAACATAACAAAAGAAAACATTTTATAAGAGGTCATGGTTTGCATCTTATGTTTCATTAGAAAATCCAAGTGAAGTGTGTGTAATCATCAACAACAAGAAGGAAATAATGTGCACCGTAAAGTGAAGAATATTTATAATTCACCCTAAACGTTACAATGAATAAGATCAAATGGTTTTTTTGATGAGATTTCACTAGTACCAAAAGCGGTAAATGATGTTGCTTTGCTAAAGGATAAATAGTAAGTGTTATTGGGGACCGAATTGAAAATTTTAAAAAGTTCTAGAAATGAAACCAAACGAACGGGAAATACGCCCCAAACATCATGCCATAAATCGTGAGATGAGGTGGTGTTGCGTTGGTCGCGGTTCGTGATGAATGAGAAGTGGTCCCGATTTTCCTTTGTCATAACGCCGCTTATAATACAATCCATCACGCTGTTTACCCAAACCAATCATCCTCCTCAGAGCCAGGATCCCGCAGAAACAGACCAATGAGGGAAAAATGTTATTGAACAATTCAGGTCTCTTGTCAGCTGACTAACTGACATTAAATTGACTTTGAATGTAGGTACACACAGTACATCACGCAGATAATAAACAGAGTTTAGAAGCAAGGATCCCTTGGTGACAATGTTAGCCTTTTCTCCACTAGGAAACAATACTGGAGGCAATGAAATATTTTTATCTTCTGGCGTAATAACAACTTCGAGATGAAGAGATATGATCCGCTGCACCGCTATCGGCGATCCAAAGAAGAGAAGAAAATTCTGCATAAACCCGCTTTGCTATAAATCAGATTTGCTCGAGAACTGCGACCTTCATCTTTGTCATTTAAAAGGGACAAGAGTCGCCAAGTTGTGCTTCCGAGATTCCGCAATACCACCGATTTTCCATCATCTTTGTTTGCACCATCGTAAACTCTGATTAGCCATAAGTATTCTCGCGGGAGGTTAAAAATGGAACTGTTTCTGCCTCGGGTGTCCTCGGGAGGATATCCAGCCGAGCCGATAACATTTCTCAACAAAGTGTCCCATGTCCCCACACAAAGCATCGAGGTCGCCTTCCCAAAGATTCGAATCGTATTTGTTTTGATCAACCTTCTCGTGGAATCTCAGGAACCATCGTAGAAGCGGTCCGAACGACCGGGACCTGCATTCCCACGGAATTTTTCATCCGATTGCTCCTTACGGCCATGCACGCTAGAATTAGAATCTCAGTGAACAGGTGTGTCGTGACTTAGAAGCCTTTGTTTTTCTTCGCACATAGAGGAATATGCTCTCGACTTTATTAAGAAAGAGGGATTCACGAGAAGTATCCGCCACCAATTGCGTCAAGATTCATTCAACCCCATTAGAAATTGCATCAATCTTGTTGATCTTAAGCCGTGCACCGCTTGACAGATCATTGTACTTAAGCTAGTTCTATCCCACAAGCCTGAGTTTGTGTAATAAATTGAGATAGAAACCGCTTCTCACGATGGGTAGTAATTTCACCTGATCTCAAATATGCGAGGTGCAGGTCAAGCCGAGAATCACTCACGTAAGATCTTCCCAAAAACCTCATGAGCAGCTTGTATAATAGATTACGCAGTCTAAAAATTTCAGGATTAAGAGTGTTAACGATCCGTGAATGCACCATATCATCGGGCAGAATAAGTGACCAAGTCAGTGATAGTCATCAGATGAGTTTCTTCCAAGGCACCTCGGATGGTGCCATCGACAAAACTCCAATTTATTCTCGCATTTAAAGCCAAAGGTCATCAAGCCCGAGCCTGCCGGTGGAAGTTATCTCCATTCAGGCCTGGAAATCAAAAACTAAACCTCGGATGATCCGGAAAAGTAGTGAAATAAGGGCTCGAGATCGACTTTGATGCGTCTGATTTTGATGTTCCAGAATCATTCATGGTGGCCGAAGGATGAGAGGATTAGTCAGACGAAGGTGAGTGTTGCTACAATGGAGTCGGGATTTTAGTTCCTCGCTTCCGATACTATGAAAAGGAAAAGAGAGCAATCAAGAATTACTTTTCATCATGTCAAGGGAAGGATTATAAAAAGAAGGTAGACTTAGGTTGACACATTAGTCTCTCCTATAATTAAGCTTAGATTACACATTAGTCTCTCCTATAACGTTTAGATTACACATTAGTCTCTCCTATAATTACAATCACCAATCACATAATCACAATCTAGGAATACAAAAGGAAAACTGTTATACAAGGAAAACTGTTATGCACAGAATACGTCTTCTATAAATTCAAGATTTTCATGCGACTCTCCCAAACACTTCGAGTCGATATCAAGTATGCAAGCATGCAGGTGTGCAAATTAAATAAAGATTATGTAAACTCTAATCTCTACAATCTCTTGGAAAATAAATAGAATTTTGTAGATTGTAGGAACAATAAATCATCTAGTCATGATTTCTAAGTTCTCTGGTGTTCATAGAGTAGCCAATCATGTATAGTTGATTATTTAGATTGGTAAGGAATAGAAATGGACATAAAATTACTTAGGCAAGGTTCTAATAAAAATTAGCTATCCAGGCAAGGTAATCTTCCTGTGTGAAAACATTTATAAGCGATCGATGCATCAAGCTTGTAAAAAGAAACCTCTGTGTGCCTTTTCTAGCTTTCACTAGTCATCTAAGGTGTGTAAGTTGCTCTGAATAGACTTGTGGGCTTACATGTTTCATTTTCAACGTAACATTGATTATTTTTCACATGATATCATTAGATAAAACATTGCATTATTTAGTATTATCATCAAGAAAGGAAGATATTTTGTAACAATCCACCAAGACAATCAATTTAAAGAATGGTAGCCAAATTACCTACAATGATCTTGTTCCCTGCATTCCTTTTTTCATGTATATTATTGTGCCTCTTTCATTCTGCCAATGCTATATATAATCTTGTCTTCCTTAAATATGTTTTTGGATGGTGATATCCAAATAAGTAAATGTATTTATTGGTTTTGAAGGTCAATGAAAGCTTCCCCTTCACACAATCGCTTTGACCTGGAAAAGCGATGCCCAGAATGGTGCTGTAGATCAGCACATACATGGTGCGCAATCAGCCTATAGCACTTAATTAGTTTAGGATTTTAGCTGCAGGTCTCTGTTGTTTAATGTTTATTATGCATTGTGTTATGCCTAATGGAAATGTATGTTGGCAGATTGGTCCATTTCAATCTTCAAAAGGTGATGGAGCTAAATTGAAGGTGAAGGTTCGGCCGAATCTGCACATGATTGTGTCAGTTGATTCGGCAACAGTAAGTTTTGGAGACAGTTTTTAGGGATTCTTGTCGTTGGATGAGCATACTCTAAATCTTTTGCAAATTTATTTTTGTATTCTATTTTAGCTCTTGGAAGAAGAAGAGGTAGAAGTTCCTGTTGTAAAAGAGCCGGCAAAGGATGCTACCAAGATGGATACTGATGGAACTCCTGGTGATGCCGCTAGTGAGACCAATGCAAACATGCAGGAAGATGCTAAGGGGATGTTCCTGGTGTTGAAAATGGTGTTCCAGAATCAGGTGACAAGCCTGTGCTGATGGAAACAGATGCAAAGGTTTGTAGTAGCTGTCTTGCAGATGCTGTAGTTGCTTGTGTTGTTTGTATCTTGTTATGGTATTTTGAATGTTTAATTGAGGATAAACCTATATCCTTGTGGTAAACGATTTTAAGTGTTGTCAACTGCTTTGATCTTCATTGCTATTTATGTATGCCCTCTACTTGGTTTATGCAGAGTTAGTGGTTAACATCATTTTCCAATCGTTAATATGCTTGGTTATTTTAATTGGCTGCAGATCACAAGGAAACCTTATTGATTGTTTTTATAACTCTGCCCTGCCCATACATCTTGATTTTAGTCCAACATATGGAAATTTAAAACTTAAACGTACATGCTCCCTCCTTAATCCTACAAGAAGCAAAAGAATAGTGGTGAAAAAAATAAATATGTAAAAATAAAAAAAGTAAAAGGAATAAAAGAATGAAACAAATTATCTGTTCACTAAGAGGGTTCTGTAGGCCCAATTGTGGTAGGATCCCTGGGGAAATTTGTTCTCTGCCTTGTAATATTCAGGCCATGATGAGGCAAAAATTTTCTTCTAAACACAAAAATTGTACTTTATAATTAAATTTTAATTTACTGGTGGTGGGGAGGAACATGAATATGTTTGTATGCTGCCATGATTGGTGTGGTTCGACCCATGCTGCTCCATCACATGTCCACTCTCGGTCAATTCTGATTAGAAGCATGGCCTGCCCTTGGAAAATTGACTTTTGGTTGGCAGCAAATAACTTTTATGATTGACATGCTGGTTGAGGCTCCAAAGAAAAAGGTGAGGAAAACAAATATTCCTATAACACTAAATGTTTACATAGGTTTGATCTTCATAGTGTTATGGTTGATGTGAAAAATAAAATTTACTGCTAGGTTTGATCTTCTTAGTTTTATGGTTGATGTGAAAAATAAAATTTGCAGCAAGGTTACCCAATTGAGGAGTGATACAAAGAGTTCACTGAGGTTGATCAACTGGTTTATTGTATCACAGTTACACAAAGGCTGCACGTTTGAATGATCCCAAGTTTTTGACTGCATCGATGCCCCAGGGTAAAAGCAGAAGGTAATGGATTCTGTATTGTTTGTAAATGGAATCTCCCTCCTGATATTCCCATAGCCTCAGGGTGGGGAGAATGCAAGCCAGCGCCCATGATAATGCAGCAGTACCAAGGTAACACTAGCTATGGCCATGACAAGTCTGAGACAACTGCTGCTGCATAAGTCTGGTTCATTTATGTAACTGCTTGCATTTGATTTGAATCTGGTCTGATACGGACAAGACTTTCATTACTTTGGGGCTGCCAGTGAGATGTTTGCAGAGCCGGCGAATTTGTTTTAACTGGGCTGGACCAAAATATCAGAAACACCTGACATATAACACAGAATCTGATTTTACTTAAATATCTGGAAATATCTAAGAAAATATCACGGATATTTTTACAAAAATATCTGCCTCGATTAAAATTTTCATATTTTAATTATATGTATGACGAAATGATTCATATCTTAATTACAAGTATTAAAATCAAACTGACAGACTATTAAATTAAATACGTTATATTTAATATATTATTCGATATTATTACAAGTGTTATAGATTATTTATTTTGTTCGCTTATTATTATAAATATTACGTAGATAATGAGAGATTCAAAATATTATATATTTAAATAATATTATTTTGCATTTTTCATTTTCAAATTAATATTTGATTTAAAAATATTATAAAATATATAAATGAAAATTAAAATAACATAAAATATTATAATCAAGGTGCCAGAGGACACGAACAAATAAATAAATAAAGATAATATAGAAAAAGCCAGACTATATGAGGCATTGGAACAAGAATCACTACTAGCGGTCTGATGCCGTCATTTCCAAAGATTTCATGCTCAAACCCACTGTATAATTCCTGCAGATTAAACGCAAAGAACAAAAGTTAAAAAACAGCCAAATATCGGAAAATTTCGGGAACATCGGAAATTATGTTAAAAATATAAAATCGGATTGGGAAATTCGCGAGCATCTTTCGATCTCTTATCGATTTCCGATATTTCGCCTAAATATCTCTGAATTTTGTCTATGCATTTAACTAAGCAAACCCTTCATGTCAATGGAATAGAAGATTTAGTCCCATTCAACCAACTTCTGTGATCTGAACAATCCAACATCAATAGCTGAAGACGATCATTATTTTTTTTTTACAGAATTGCAACATAAATTTCAAGCTCCAGAATTGAGAAAACCATACTTGAGGTTAAGTCTTAAATTTACAGGCTGGTAGTTGTTATGTTGTAGATAATTAAAAAGTGTGGATTACTCCTTGACAGTCCCTCTCCCAGTTAAGCAGTAGAGGGTTTGATATTTATTAGCTAGGGTCCGGCCCTAGCTAGATCAGAATATTGGAAGTTTTGCTTTGTGAAAAAGAGGTAGGTACTTAATAACCCTTCTGAAGAGTGGTGAACTCTTTAGGATTTGGAGAGACATTATTGGGGTTGAATTATAATCTGTTTTTATGTTGGCAATATGATGAAACTAGCGGTGGGCTTGTTTGATCGATCTTGCAATTCCAAGTCTCTGCAGGGAGGATGCCAATTTTTACCATCAGACCTGTGTTTCACCACAAAGTGATAAAGAATCTGTTTGGCAGGGACCCCATCTTTGTCAGGCAGGGAATCTTGATGGTGTTGTTATACGTGAGTGTATGAACTACAATGAACAAATGCAATGGTTCAAAGGTCCTAACATGCTCTCAACCAAGATGCATGTTTGCTTCTGCCAACTTGTAATTTTGCTTTTTGTAGCTGTGGTCGGTATGGGAACTACTAAGGAAAATATATAATCTTGATAGCAAGTTAGGACCCCCTTTCGAGAATGAACCTAAGAGGAGGAAGTTGTTATTCTTAGAATTACTTCTCTTGACAAGGGCATAATGTGAAAATAGGTCATTTTATTATACCATCATACATCAAAGCAGGTTTTGAATTATGTTTTTTTTTGGCTATATATCGCCTTTTTTATAGGCAATGAATATTTGATTCTTCCATAATGCCTTTATCAAAAGTAGGCTTTAAACTATTTTATGACATAATTGTGTCTTAAAAAAAAAAAAAAAAAAAAAAAAAAAATCTTCCCATTTTTACATTCATCATAAAGGTTATAAAGAAACGTAGCAGTATACTACCTGTAAATGGCCATATATACTCAAAATATAAAAAAATGAAAAAGGAGGATTTTACTCCTAAAGTCTATATATAAAGAGGCATCCTCTACATTTCAAAACCAGAAACCAAATGGCGGTGGTTCTTCCTCAAGATGAGTATGGTGGTCGCCGGAATCTTGTTTTCCGGCCACATGGTTGCTTCCGGAGAGTCTGCCTCTTTGATATAGAGCACGCACTCTGTCAGCTTCCCCAACCAAGGGTAAGGAAGCTACAGAGTGCGTGCCTATATCAAAAGGGCGGTCCCGGAATTCCACCTCTAAGAGATGCTGCAAATGGTGTGTTAGAAGGCGACACCTCATGCCTCTGCGGAAAGCGCCGCTTACTTCGGTAAATTTCGCGCTGACAAGATGCTCTACGTCCTCCGTTGGCGCGGCAAACCTCTGGAAGCCCGGAGCCAAACGGGCGGAAGTAATTAAGAATATCCAACCACTTTTTAGTGTTCATTTTCACTGCTCATTTTATGTGATCGATGTTAAGAAGCTCACTTGTTGTATGCAATTTCAGATGACAAGGTGCCACCGCCGCCGGAAGCTTAAGAAGAAAGAAGTCTGAAGAAGGGAGAAATAAGAGAGAGTTCTATACTAGTAGCATTAAATAAATATGTGAATCCTCTTCTCATGGTTTTATTTTTATTTTTATTTTTAAGCTTCCTGTTCGGGATTCAGAGAGTCTCCTGAAAATGCCTTTTATAAGCCTAAAGTCATCTCTCATAAATAATAAATAAAGAGAACAGTATATAGGTTGGGTTACTAATTTGGTACACTATACATATATCACTAGAACGGATCACATCGTTCTCACTCAATTCTCTAAAATAATCGCGATCGACCAACGTACGCCATTATAACCTATTAGCGATACCACCGCACTACGAGCACACATTCGACGCATCCAATAATTATTTTCTTTAGTGTAAACTGGAATCCATGCTAATCTAATTTCAATACGCATTTATAATTATTTTTAAATTAGTAGTTTGATGCATATTTTTCCCATAAATAAATATGTTATTGAGCACGAATATACGCATGCTGTAGGTTAAGTTTTGTTCTTATTGAGCATCATGGACATGAACAAGGGCTACATGACCAAAAATTCTAAGAGGCATATAACTATACTAACAAATCGAGGGCATACTTAATAACTTTACCCATGGTGATTATGCAACAAAACTAAAGAATAATTTAGCAATAGTATGAAAGGACAAACTAAAGAATAAATATATCAATAAGATGAGCAGCGGTATGACAGGTTCCCAAACAGGTTTGGAGGACATTTATTTGGAAAATTAAGGCCTGGAGTAATTAAATAATCATGGAGACATGCATGAAATAAATAATAGATGCACATAAAAACAGGAGGATTGGAAAGATTTTTTTTCCCTTATCCAGGAAGACAGTCATTTCCATCAGCTGGAGAAACAGAGACCCAATGGAGTTGAGAGAAACACTTCCAAAGTTCAGGAAGGATATAACTAATTGGGAGGGGGAGGGCAAATTCTCCATCGACTGAAACTGAGACTCAAAAAGAAACAAATCCTTTTCCCGGAGGACTCTCACTTTCACTGGCACTTTGGAGCTGCAAGCATTGGAATGTTCTAGAGCGTCATGTCGTGCTTTTAGAAATTTTGAGTAACACGGAAGGGGCAGTTGGGGCTGTACATCACGGCAGCTTTACTAAAATTTCTCCTCCTTTTGCTTCCTGTTTGGCTTCAGAGAGTCTCCTCTGAAAATGCCTCAAGTCTTTAAACCTCCTCTCATAAATAATAACTTCTTACACAGAATGTTAATGCTACTACGCCTCTATAAGCTCCAATATACAAACTGCAGAGGTATTATCCTTCAATGATACAATGTGGAAGTTACAATCTTATAACAGTGATGATTGGAGAAACAGCCTTTTTTTCAGCGGCCATATTTTCTATGTGTTGCTTCCTATATATGCCAAAAAGGTAAAAAGGAAGCCTTTATGTCTCAGTCAACAAGCCTACTTGTTAGAAAAGAAAAGGCTCTATATTGCTCCACAAAAGAAGGTTCTCCACTATATATATATATATATTATAGGAAAAATAATAAAATAGTTAATCATTTTCTTAATCATCTTCATGTAACTGGCTCTCAATCATTTTTGGCACTTAAAGCAAAATGATGAGGCAGGAGTGTGTGTGAACATAGTTTATTCTTTTTTCCACATTCTAAAAATAATAGTTACTTTTTTGAGCTTCAAGCACTCTTCTAGCAATTAGCATTATAGCTCACATTCAAGGAGTATCTTTTTAATAATGCTTGATCTACCTACAATGCAGGGGCTAGTGAATAAAAACAAAAGTAGGATACTTTAAAGTGGTGTTGATAATTGAGAGCTAACTCAACAGAGGGCATTTGCCAAAGATGAAATCCACAGAGCCTTCAATGTAGCAAATCCTGTACAATGCCTTTCCACTCCAGATGGTCATATAATGTGTCCTGAGTCTAAGAATTTACACCCCAGGAAAGCTGTGAGTGGACACAAGTATGGAGACATGAATTTACATCCCCTTTCTAAGGAGCATTCTTTATCATGTGTTGATCTGCCTACAACGCAAAAGAAGTGAATAAAAAACAAGAGCAGGATACTCAAAGTGGGTGTTGATAATTGAGAGCTAACCTCAAATAGGAAGATACACGCAAAGATAGGAACTAAATAGAGTTTCAATGCAGCAAATCCTTGTAATAATGCCTACTCCAGATGGTTATATATGTCCTGAGCTCCCAAGAATTTATACCCCAGGAAAGCTGTGAGTGTGGCACATATGGAGACAAGAATTTACATCCTTTCCTGGAGGACTCAGTTTCCCAGGAGAGAACTCCTTGAGGGTTTTCACTGGCACTTTGGAGCTGCAAACGTTGGAATAAGCTCTGTATATCGTCGTGTCAAAGTTCTCAGAAATTTTGAGTAACACGGTGGAAGGGGCAGTTGAGGCTGTACATCCTTTGGCTAGCTTTACTAAAATTTCATGATGATCCCCGACCCAAGAAAAAAAATCAGACTGAACCAATTGCATTAATAGTCAATCACTGGAAACTAGTGTGAACATATCTTTACTAGCAACCAGACAACCATGCTTGTTGCTCTCCTTCCTGAGCACTCCTCTTGTGCAAGTATGTCAACTACCTGTTTGAAAACAATTAGAATAAAGTTCCAAGTGAGTAACATATCAGATGTTTTCTGGGTGAAAATAATGAGAAATCATGGAACTGGGTTATTCATGCTAAGAATCACCATCAGTACAAGAAACTGAATCGAAACTGAGTATACATTAAACATAACAATAGTAATTACAAAATATGACAAACAGACCAGTTAGAAATGCTGATAATATTAGGAGATGTCCATATAGGTGGAAAGAAATTAATGACTTCATAACCAACCGAAAGATATAAGAGATATCCTGTCAGCTGGACACATATCAATACCTTTTCAAATAAATTTTTGTCACATCACATAGGGATTAAACCTGAGAATCTTATAACCTGAAGTAAATTTTATTTCACAGGACAGCAATAGGTGCCAGTTTCCAATATGCATTCAGGCTCAAATGCCTTGAATCTAGGAAGACACCTGACGTTCTAGACAGCCCTGCAACCAAAGAACAATGCAGTTAAAAGAGGCCTCAAAAGTGAAATAGAATATCGAGCAGATAGAAGTGCTGGGTACAAATCCAGAATAGCAAATAGCAAACCTTCACTTGTTGGACTCATGCATTTATAGAAGTTTCATCATGGCATTTACCAAAAGGGAAGACAGATTTATAGTCAAATACCCCTTCCAGGATATCAATTATATGAAATTGTTTATAAGGGAACAATTAGGATAAAACCTATACAAATCATGGGCTGTTTTTTTATCCAAAGAAGCTCATAAATCCACATGCCCCATTCTGAATTCTGCTTTGGTGCTGGACTTATAAACTGAACTGTTTGACCTAGCAATCCTTACCAGAGCACCTGATCCTGCTTAGTCAGCAAACTGTATGAACCTCCAATGTCATCCAGTTGCTTTTTAAAATCAAAAATGCCACTTTCGAATACCTATTAACTTAGTAACGTTCCAACAACCGCACACGCACACCTCCTTGTATCGCATAAATTCATGCATCAATGGCAAGAAGAGCGTCATAGCCGGCCACATCAGGGCGGCTAAAAGCAACATAAAGGTGCCGCCATAACGAGTTGCGTAATAAAATAAATCGCATATTGGGCCGTGATGGTGATAAATGTTATGGACACGCGATCCAATGCATGGCCATAAAGTTAAAGATTCATGGCCGCGTTCGACGCCGGCCTCAAGCTATAGGATACTTTATAGTCACGAACAGATGTCGACCCTAACTATATGTTGCTCTATAACCGTAGTAAGATGTCAACCTTAATTATAGGATACTCTCTTTGGATATAGGAAACTCTATAGCAAATAGTCATGTCACGCCTTAAACTCACCTTTTTTAGATTAAGATTATTAATTCACACCTCAAGCCTTTCACTAAGGGTTCAAGGTGAAATGACAATTAACCTTTCTTAACCGGATTTTTGTCCAATTACCAAATCATGATATTCAAGAGTAAATGCAGAACCTTTAAATCTATATACTCCTCCAAATTCAAAATTTCATGCCATAAAAATTACTTTTAAACATTCAAATTCCAATTATGCATGTCATATAAAGTTGTTCGGGGACATAACAATATTCGAGATCTCTCAACCAACTTTGTATCAGACATAAAAAGGAATGCTCATCCAAGTGACTTTTTCAATTAACTTCAAACCTAACATTTCACACATAAAATGCTTAATTTTATGAGTTCAACATGATCCAAAGGTTAAAGTTCTAATCAAACCTAATGACGACGAATCCTAACCTGTCTGTATCACTCCCCTCGCTAAACTAGCGACCAAAATATGTCAATCTAATGGGAGTGAGCTAAAAGCTCACTACAAGAAATATCAATACAGCCACATCAAAAGTTTTCAATCATATAACAAATAAGACGTTTTCATCAAAACTTTGATTCAAAATAAGTCGGACATTAACAAAATATACTTCAAACATTCTCACATCCATTTCAAATCGGTTTCATATCAAATGATCAAAATAATTTATATCAAATTTCGATTCAAACACTTTCATATCAAACCAAAAAATCAAATACATTTCAATATATTTTTCCTCCCCACACAACATCAAATGTTCGCTTACGTGAGACTTTTAAATGGGTGGTTAACAAGAATTTGTTCTTTAAGGACGGAACCAAACACTACTAAGATTAAGAACCCCAACCAAAACCTTGAGCGCCAGGATTCAAATCAATTACATTCCTACCAAGAAAATAAAGGTCAAACTATTTAATATATCCCTGCTGACAAGGGTTTGTAATAGTGTCAATCATTATATCCTACACATGGGCAAATACACAACTATTCCTGATGGCCTAACTAACCAGAAATGGGCTATTTCATTCAAAAGTTCAAATTACAAAACATTATATCTCCACATTTTCTGTAAAACAAAAACAACTTCAAAATAATCACAAATACTTTTGATCCATCGAGCACCAAATAAATAGAACAAGTAAAACTTTTCACAAACCAAGATTTATATATAATTCAAATTTAAAATAATTCTCATCTTCAAATGAAGTAAAATAAATAATTTTCCTTTAAGAATCAGATTAATATCCCCCTACACGCATATTACATATAAAAAATAATACCTTCGAAAAGTTCGTATTAAAAACCCTTACTCTCAAACAGGAGCACTCAAAAGCTTGGAAAGAGTTTAATCCAAAGACCACTTCAACGAAATATTCTCCTAAAACAATAAGGAAGAAACTACCATCATTACTCATTATTTATTCTTAAAACTTTCCTAATTTGATATTCTTAACAATTATATTATTTTTGTTCACCTCAAACATATCGACAACTGCTCAAATGATAACTATTTAATTATGAATTTTGCCAATTTTATAAAACTCATTCCTTTCGATCTTATTTTAATAATTTCATTTATTTTTACGCTCTTAATTCGAATCTAAATCTTTTACTAGAAAGAAATAATATTAATAATATTTTTACAAATTATATTATCAAGTATTAATACATTATCTGCAATTTCTTTTTACATAACAACAATTATCATACTTTGACAACAAGTATTATTAATCTTGATCCTATAATTACAAATAATTATTCTAATCATATTCCTTATATAATAAAATCTCAATCCTTTAATAAAATATTTACTTGCCAAAATACATATATATTTAAATACTTATCAAAATACAAATATTTATACGACCAATCTTTCAAATTTATCCTCTATTTGTTTATCATTATTTTTTTCAAAAATTATCCTTAAATACTTTTTTTCATTCTATACTCAAAGTAATTCAATATGACACCACTAACTCTTATTTTGTTTATTTATTTATTTATTTTTTTAAGGAACGAGAGCAAATCTAAATCTCGACTTCTTTCTGGCTACTGACTAAATCGAAGTAAGATGAAAGACCTAATTTCAAAGAAATCTAGAAAAATAAAATGAGAAAGATCTTAATGAAAAGAAATTTGTCCTTCAAACCCTAGATCCCAGTGCCGTACGTCCCTCCCGGAATTCTACTCAAATTGCAGAGAACTGCAAAGAAGAATGTAAAAGACTTCCTTCTTCTTATTCCGATTTATACTAGGGTATCTATTAGAAGTTACTTGACTCCCTCTTCTTTCATTAATTTATACCTATTATGATTTGTCATTATACCTCTTTCATGTCATTAAATTAATTATACCAATATGATTTGTTATTATACCTTTTTATGTCATTATACCTATTTTATTTCCAATTTATACTCTTCATGTCATTATTATTTTCCTTAATTTATACTCTATACAAATTCCTATTATTATTATTTCAGAACTTATACCTAGTATACAAATTCCTATCATTATTAATTTCCTTAACTTATACCATACAAATTCCCCGGTGTTACATTCCCTCCTTTATAAAGTTTTCTAGTCTCTAACCGGACTTTTACATTTCTCAAAATAATTCGACACGTTTTTCTCTCATCTCTTCTAACTCCCAAGTGGCTCCTCTCGATACTATGATTGCTCCATCGACTTTACCAACTCGACAACAGACGTCGTAACCTTATTCATCACATCCACAATTTGAACGTGGCACTCCTTCATAGCCAAGTTCAAAAATCTAAATAGGTCTACTCCAACCTAATAAATACGAGAAGCATCGAAAACATATCACTTAAGGTTGAAACATAAAACAGACATTATGAATCTTAGACAGTTCGTGTAAGGCTACTTTATACGCTAAGGTACTCTACTTTCTAATATTTCAAATAAGCTTCCACAAATCGAGGACTCGATTTTCCTTTTCTCAATGTATTTTCAACTTCCAAATATCTCAATTCTAACTCAATACAACTTTAAAATAATATAATCACCAAATTCAAAATACCAAATATTGCTTGGGATTATTATTACTATACACTTCAGTACCTTGATTTTCCAAATTCCTTCCATCCTGATTATCCTTTCAAAGAGTCAATTACACAGTTCATATGTTAATTTTTCTCCAATATGATCATAACATACATAAGGATCATAAATCCTTAACTATAAACCTTTCAAGATACATAATCTCATTGCTAGCGAAATTATTCTACAAGAAATTTAACCAAAGGTAAGAACTCATTCTAATTACTTTTCTCAAATTTAAAACAATATATCTCAACAAATATTTCAACTTCATGATTACTTTCCCATAATTAGTCATTAGTCTAAGTATGAAAAGTTACTATCAATACTAACTTAGTACTCGATTTTTTTCGATCTAAGTCACAATCTATGAAAATAAACAGAATTTTTATTACATACTATAGAATCAAATATTTCATACATTATCAAAATCTCCTTAATATCGAGAAGCTAGTCTCCGATAAAATTATTAGACTTTATCCATAAACAAAACCATCATAATGTGGAAACATTGTCATCAATTAAGGTTCTCGTAACCCTATCATAAAATCCATGGTAATAAGTTTTCACACTCATTTAGGAAATATAAAGTAGTTGCAGTTAATTATTAGGTCTTTGATGTAAACCTCCATATACATCACTCTTAAACCTAAAGTCACAACAAATAATGTAAATACCTTACTTCATATATATGACCATCAAAATTGCCTTAAATATTTAAACTTTTGCATCATTTTAGGGTAGATCATATAAGCTTAAAGTAATAAACCTCCTTCAAAAGTTGTCTCTTTATGTCTCCATTATTTAAGCACAAGTTTAATCCAATTTCTCAAGATCTTTACGTCTTATTAAACACAATCAATCGCTCTAAAAGTTAAACTAGTTTCAAATAATTCCTATAAGATCTTAATTCTCCAAACAAATTTAGTCAGACTATAATGCCTTTAACATAAGAACTCTAAAATCCAAAGGTATAACATAGACTTGTAAAATATCCCAAATCATATACTTTTTCATAATGCTTAGATGAGACTTTAAATGATTTCAAGGAATCAAAATTTTTTTTTTTTTCATATTTTAGGCATAATCACAAGATTCTCATTGTTTTATTATACTGGAATAGCGATCATAATCCTAAGTAATTGTATCAATATCTATATTTTGGCTAAAAAATCATTTTAAGAAGACAAAGACTCTCAAACTCTCACATGAACTATGAGTAGATCATAATTAAAAAAAATGTCTTCATATCTATAAAATCATTTTACCTAATCTCAATTCATAACAAGGTAGTTTTCTATCTTAAAATTTCAAATGTCTATAAGTATATATCAATTTTTCCATGTTGCATAAGAACACAATATAAATCCTAATGAAAGGCATCATTATGCAAAACAAATATTTGCAAACCCAATGAAATAATCAAAATAAGAGTTGCTACTAATTTGCTCTTCAACTCTATGAAGCTATCATCATAGTTATAAGACCAATCAAACTTTAATCTCTTCTATGTCGCCTGAAAATATAAGATAATCTAGAGATCTCTTAATAATTTCCTTTTGTAATATCAATAAATCCCAAGAAATTTCAAATGACAATAACAATATCAGATCCTTTCAATTTCAAATTGTTTTCATCACTTTCATCACATTGACTTAAAAACACTTAACAACATTTCTAAGCAATAATCATTTTTGCAAGGCTTAGCTGGGCGATGAGTAACAATTTATCCACATGTTTCCTTCAACTAAACTCAAGATAACTAAGAATATGGAAAGACAATATTTTCCCAAACAATCAACAACAAAGGTAGTAAGCTCCTTAATTCATCCTCAAAATCAAACAAAACCTTACCGTTTAAGGAGTATTATCAATTCAATATCCTTCTTACCAATCGCCATAAAATAACTTCAAACCACCATATCGTCCATAATGACATCTTCTATAGAAGTGACAAATTCAAATCATACTTCATATTGATAAAAGTATATTCACTAAACCAACAAACAAAACAAAGGCAAAAGTTAACTAGTCACCAAGAAATCAATTATCTAACATATATTTGTAAAGAATGCTAAGAATACACAAACGGATATGAACTATCAACTAACACGTCACTCAACGTCCTATAGACAAACTTCTTAAACAAGTTCCGCAAGATCATAAACCTATAGCTCGATACCACTGTCACGCCCGAAACCCAATCTTTTTTTTGCAGCATGATCACAATTCACACCTCAAGCCTTCACCAAGGTCGGAAGTGTGAAATGACACTAACCTTTCTTGTAACTCCGGATTTCTTGTCCAATTACCAATCATATTCGCAGTAAATGCGCACCTTCTAAATTCATAAATTCTCCAAATTCAAAATTTCATGCCGATAAAAATTACTTAAATATTCAAATCTCTCAATTATGGTTATATAAAGTTGTTCGTATAACAAATATTTGAGATCTCTCAAATCCAACTTTGTACTTAATATAAAAAGGAATGTTCATCCGCGACTTTTTCAATTAACTTTCAAAACCCATTTCACATAAACATGAACTTATGAGTTCAACATGATCCAAACATAAAGTTCTAATCAAATCCTAATGATGACTTAATCCCTAACCTAGCCATCATCTCGCTAAACTGGGTGTTAACCTAAAATATGTCAACGACTGGGAGTGAGCTAAAAGCTCAATAAGAAATAATACTAATACAGTTTCATGGATCAAAAAGTTTTCAATCATATAACAAATAGGAGATGTTTTTCATCAAAACTTTTGATTCAAAAAATAAGTTGAACATTAACAAAATATACTTCAAAACATTCTCACATCCATTTCAAATCGGTTTCATATCAAATGTGATCCAAACAATTTCATATCAAATTTCGATTCAAACACTTTCATATCAAATCCAAAATCAAATACATTTCAAATATATTTTTCCTGGCCATCAACATCAAACGGTGCCCATTATGACTTTCAAATGGGTGGCTAGGCCCAAAACTATTCCTTTTTAAGGTGATCGGAACCAAACACTACTAGTACTATAGTAACTTTAACCAAACCCAGAGGGTCCGATTCAAATCAATTACATTCCCCACCAAGAAAATGTAAAGGTCAACTATTATATCCCGTTGACAAGGGCCGAATAGTGTCAACTATTATATTCGTTGACAAGGGCCAAATCAGGTCAACTATTATTCCCTGCTGATTGTAATGAATCTAACTAGAAGTCAAATATTTCATTCAAAAGTTCAAATTACAAAACATCATATCTCCACATTTTCTTTCGTAAACAAAACAAATCTCAAAAGTACAATCACACAAAACTACTTTTTTGATCCATGGATAATTTAATAAATAGAACAAGTAAAACTTTTCACAAACCAAGATTATATATAATTCAGTTAAAACAATTTTCATCTTCAAATGAAGTAAAAATAAAACAATTTTCCTTTTAAGAATCAGATTAATATCCCTTACACGCATATATATATAAAAATAATAATTTTCTGGTGTCGTATTGTAATCCCCTTTACCCCCAAAATAGTACTCAGCTTTGAAAGAGCTAACTAAAGAATTTTACCTCAACGAAATATTTCCTAAAATAATGCGAATTAAACTACCATCATTACTTATTTATTCTTAAAACTTTCCTAATTTGATATTCTTAACAATTATATTATTTTTTGCTCACCCCAAACATATTGACAACCTGCTCTCAATGATAACTATTCAATTAGTAGTTTACAAATTTTATAAAACTCATATTCTTAATGATCTTATATTTTTTAATAATTATTTATTTTTACGCCTTAATCCGAACTAAATCTTTTAATGTAAAGAAATAAGTATTAATAATATTTCAGCAAATTATATTATCAGATAATACATACATCTAAATTTTACCTAACAATTATCATACTCGACAATAAGCATTATTAATCTGATCTTATTTTCTATAATTAAGTAAATAATTATTCTAATCATATTCCTTATCTAATAAAAAATCTCAATCCTTAATAAAATATTTACTCGCTAAAATACATATATATATTTAAATACTATCAAATACAAATATTTTATACAGAATTCAAAGATTTTCAAATTTATCCTATTTGTTTATCATTATTTTTCAAAATTATCCTTAAATACTTTTTTTCATTCTCATACTCAAAGTAATTCAATATGACACCACCAATCCTTATTTTATTTATTTATTTATTTATTTTTAAGGAACAAGAGTGAAATCTTAAATCGACTCTGGTGGTTGATCTAAATCGAAAGAAGATTAAAGAATCTACATCAAAGAAATCTAGAAAAATAAACGAGGAAGATCTTACGTGAAAGAAATTTGTTCTTCAAAAACCCTAGATCCCAAAGCCGTGACGTCCCTTCTGTAATTCTACTGCAAATTTAAAACTCAAAGTACTAATGTAAAGGATTTCCTTCTCTTATTCCGACTATACTAGGGTATCTATTAGGAAGTTACCTTTTTACTCCCTCTTTCACATCTATACTCTATTATGATTTGTCATTATACTCTCTTTTCATGTCCTTAAATTAATTGATACTATTATGATTTGTTATTATACTCTTCTACTGTCATTATAATTTATTTTATTTCCAATTTATACTTCTTTCATGTCATTATTAAATTAATTGATACTATTATGATTTGTCATTATACTCTCTTTCATGTCATTATAACTATTTTATTTCCAATTTTATACTTCTTTCTCATGTCATTATTATTTTCCCTTAATTTTATACTCTATACAAATTCGTCATTATTATTTTCCGTGAATCTCTATACCTATACAAATTCCTATCATTATTATTTTCCCTTAACTTATACCTATACAAATTCCCAAAGCATAGTCATATAAAATAATTCAAGCATAGGGTACTCTATAGTCACAATCGTTTTAGTAATTTATTTTTTTACCTGGCCAAAGGCCCTTATTTGCAATGAGTAGAGGCCAAAAGCAATGGTAAAATGAATGAATGAACAGTTTAACAAACTTTGCATCATAGCTGGCAATCAATTTTTATAATGAAATATCTAGAAAATTAGGAAATTACAAAATTGGAAAGTGGTTTAACAATTACAACATTCAAAATGATTGTAAAAGGAAAACTATCAAACGCATGTGTGCCATGATATCTCCAAGGTAAATCAATATTGCTTCCACGATTAAAAAGACAATAAATTTAAATACAACTTTTCATTACTAAATACTAATACGGGAAGTGATTAGGCATAGGAGTTGTAGGAATCAACTCAGGGGAAACATTTTCACCACTTGCAACGTAGAAGAAATCATGGTGATGTCATCCAGTCTCGGGCATGAACTCATGATGCTGGATCATTCACCCATCACATTCGTAATAGATTCTATATCGATTATCAACTGCAGGCAAGAAACTTTCTCCTTCCACCAATGACTTAAGCTTAAAGTGTTTCAACCTTGAGTTTTTCCGTCATCAAGAGGGAAAATTAAGAAAAACACCCGCTTCATTAGAAGTAGGAAGCTAAGTAACAAATGAAAACCCTTCATGAGCTATTTCTCGGCGATGCCATCATATTTGTAAATCGTACTCATCGCCTCGCTTGGTTCCCAGCCAACCGGCCTAGCCTGGGTGGCCCAGATGGACTAGGCCTTAAAGCCAGCCGCACTGCATCAGCTGAATAGGCTCCATGAATGCCCGGCATCCTCCGTCGTGCCCGGCCCTCTCACCCCTGAGGGATTGCCCTCCTTTCCCGATGCATCGTGTCTCGACACCTATCACCCCGACGCCTCCTCTTCGACAAGGCCCTAGTGCTCGGATGCCTCTTAATCCGGATGCTTTCTTTCTCGATTAGTGACTCTACCAAGCGAAACTGTCAACTGGCTCTCCATGATATAAATATATGTTCTCCCAAGAATCAGTCACCCCACCTCCAACGAAATAGGAAGACACTCCCAACAGCGGCCTGTTTGGGAAAGCAATTACATAAAAAGAAGAATAAGTCATCCTTCCCGAAATGAGAGCCACCTTCCCCTATCTTTATGGGAAGAAATCGTCCACTCTCCATAGAAGGTGGATCCACGTTCTCCCTCCATAAAAGAGGAAAGAATCACACCAAATGAGGTACGATATTCTCGATCGAGATAACAGATAGCTTCTAACGTCGTTTTCCAAAAAGAGTTAACTTTCTGGCTTATAGGATGATTTGACGGAACACCACCGTCGTCTTCTTGTTTGTTTTACAGGTTGAAGCTGACTGGCGACTAGTGAATGCCCCGACAATCCACTGACTTTTGGTGAATCTCGAGACTACACCAAGGCTCGGTCTCGCGGGAGAAATGCCGAGCCGCATGAGCTCACACCCTCTCCCAGGATCTCCTAATCTCCTCGAAGCCTCACGCCTCGAACATCCCACCGACCGTCGGAACTCACTGTCATGTCCAACAACCCAACAAACCTTCCCCCTGAAGACCAGTTCCTCCTTTGGCGCCAAGAGATGGAGGCAAGACAAGAGGAGCGGTGCCAGTGTGTGATCGAGTCACAGTGGAACACGCCAACCGATCGCGGAGGATAACGAGAGCACCGCAAAACCTGGCCGGAGGGGTCCGTAAGGCCGAGAAATCACTGGGACCTCCTCTCCTACTTCCTCCATCTCGTCCCGGGAGCAAAGGAGGCCGCGTACCTGACGACATTGACCCACGCGATGATGTAGGAGTTATTTCGATGAACTCTTCTTCGCTCCCACTGCCTTCACCATCCCCGCCGCGAACACGCGGAAGCCCAATCCAAAAGGCCCTCGTCGACCTGATCCACTGCAGATCACAAGAACGCCGTGCACTGAGAGAGAGCTCGGGCTATCCGACGCCGCACGAGCTTACAGCCTGCGTATATGCGCCCGGAAGACCGGGGCTTCCCCCACCGTACCATCCATGCACCCTCCCCTCCGGTTGTTACCCCCCATACATGCTCTTCTCCCCTCCGCCTTCGAGGACC
The DNA here is from genome assembly GCA_016808115.1 of Tetrastigma voinierianum. NCBI lineage: Eukaryota > Viridiplantae > Streptophyta > Magnoliopsida > Vitales > Vitaceae > Tetrastigma > Tetrastigma voinierianum. The sequence continues at coordinate 170,557 of JAEQBH010005452.1, read as the reverse complement.
ACAACACATGCCTCCTCTCCCCGGTCAACATATTCCGGATTTCATGACCTCGCGGCTTCTCTATACCGTCCTTCGCCATGTACGACGGCTTTTCCGATCCGTACGATCACATGTCAGATTTCAACCGCCGATGATCCTTTCAACGTCTGGACGATCGACTGTGTAAAGTGCGTTCTCGCCACCAAAGGCCCACTGGCTTGGCCCACAAGCTAGCGGTCAACAATAAACTCATTCGTGATCGGGCCGTCTCGCCTCCCATCCGTACCACGTAAAGGGAATATCGCCCCCCAGCTATCCCCAAACGGAAGACAAATCCATCCGGACTTCACTACGCGTGTTCGAAAAGCCGTCGAAAGTATATTGATATTTATAGTATGGATGCGGTCCTGTAAAACTTCCAAAGAAGCTTGAAGGCAATTTCACCCCGCTCTTCCGCAATTTTTATCCTCGATCCGCCACAACTATGGAAGAATTGTATCGCGGCAGAGGTTCTCCACTGAAGACAACATTCGTCGCCTCGCAACCGTGAATGATAACCACCCAGAGTGGCAAGCCAAATCACCAAAGGCCTATCCAAATGTAAGAGCATCCAAAACAAGGGTCAAAAGACCTCGAAGGGCAATCCCAAGAGGAAGGAGCCCCCAGCTTCACTCTCCAACATCAGCCTAAGGACCGCCTTACCCCGGACCTCCTTCTCGACTTCAAGTGGCCCCATCTATGAGGGTAAAACACCAAATGCGAACAGATCCCTAACGCAGGATTATCATAGGACCATGGCTATGAAACCAAACCATTACAAAGTTTGAAATTCCTAGTGGAAAACCGACTGGCCGGGCACCTCGTAAGATATATCAAAGAGCCAACTCACAGCAGCCATTCTGCCAACCGACATACAGGTCGCTGGCTGATATCGAGCATGCCTCTCGCCCCGGCCAACTTCAAAGGCAACTCTGAGCATCGGGAGTGGACCAAATGATAACCAAAGACAATCTAAAAAGAGGAAAAATACCCGGCCGCCGGCCAGAGCTAAGGCGGAACACCGGCCGTCGAGAGAACATCACAGCACCCAGCCGATCACGGCCCTATATCCTTCCTCCCTATAAGCCCTGCTTGGGTTATTACCCCTCATTACGATGCACTTGTACGCATCGCCTCAGAATAACACATGTGCACAAAGGTCCTGCCGATCTGCAAGAAGTTTTATGGCTTCCTAAATCTTTTGCGTATGAGAGTCCCGCTGATTGGTCTCAAATTCCGCTATGGTTTTGTCTCTGGGGGGTTTGAACGAGGCTACCATACCGGTTAGTCGGGGGATATCGCCTTCCTGGCGTGGCGTCCGGGGCCCCAACAAGTGTACTGTTTCCTGGTAGAGGACTTGGGGCTACAATGCTATCCTTGGTTTCCACCCTCGGCTAGACGGCCATGAAAGCAGACCCTCCACGCACCACTAAACAATTAGCCACCCCGACCGCGCCCGCAAGCTCGACCTCAGTAGCCGCTTAGCCGCACGATAATGCTATCGTACCCCAATGCAGGACGCGAACAAGGAGTGCCCAGCTGAACCATCCCCGAGGATCAAATCCTCAAAGAATAACAATCAAGGTCATCCGCCCTGCTCGCTGGAGGACAGAGCCGCTGGGCCAGCCGATCCCTTGAAACCATGCCCCTAAGGGCCTAGGATGATGCATCTATGTTAAAAATCTCTGTCCAGGAGGAGAAGGCCCAATTATGCCATGTGCCGGCAGCTTGAATGGCATGTATTTGGCTGAGACTCCATGCAAATATGACCGTATCAAGCCCCACGTACGCCTCATTACCGGCATTAAATGTCGCCCTCATCCGCCTGCCACGTACAAAAAGTGAGGCGCTTTCATCTAGATCGCCACTTGGTCATCCAGACCAGCCTATAATCTTCTCGCAATGGATTTATCAAAGTAGTTATATCACGTCAACGTGGTGGTCATTCAAAGAAGGGAACAAATGGAGAGAGACGTAGGATTACCGGCACTGACCTCAATGACGCCTCGCCCAAAGAAAGCCCCACTCCCGATGATCGACCAGGATGTCACGGGCACGATATGCTATCTTTCTCGGACGCCTTCCCTGGATATCAGCTCAGATTCCCCATGCACTCTCGATGAAAAACATCTTCATCACTCCCCATGGACTCTACTGTTACAAGTGTGATGCCTTTCGGCTTAAAGAACTAGGCCACCTATCGTGAGGTCGTGACGAAGATGCTTTGACTGCGCCTCGTAGTGTACAATGGAAGTCTATTGATGATATGCCTGTAAAATCCAAACATTTCTGATCACGTCAAGATCTCCAATGTATATCTCGACCTCTCGTAGAGTAAGTATGGTATGAAATCGAACCCCTTTTAAATGTAAGCTCTTTCGGTCAAGGTTGCCTACGATTCTCGGGCTTTATGGTAACCCAAAGAGGGAATAGAGGCTAATCCCCGCACAACTTAAGGCTATCTTGCAATCACCGGCCCTCGCCTGGGCAAGAAGGATCCAGCAACTGACCGCCTGGCCAGCCGCTCTTAGGCGCTTTTATTTCTCGTTCACTTATCACCAAACCCTTCTTCTGCTACCCTAAGGGAGCCAATCGGGCCGAACAATAAGAGAGCATAATGCATTCATGGCAATCGAAGCAAGACCTGACAGAGCCCTCTAATTTTTGTGAGCCTGAAGTCTATGGACACACTCTACTCTACCTAGCAGCCTCCTCGATAAAGCAGCAGGCGCCCGTCATAAAGAATGTGGGATGGTCGAGGCCCGTGTTCTTTGTCGCAACTTTAACCGACGCGGAGACTGGGGATAGCCACTCGAACAGTTGCCTTAGCCTCCTGGGATACCGCCTCAAAACCCTCGCCTATACTTCTAGGCTCATCCCGGCCAGGTGCTAATCGATCTTCCACTCCGGCACAATTCAGACTTGATATGTCCGAAGGACGGCCCGTCGCGCAATGGAGTTGCAGTATGGCATCTAGTACAATAAGACTTTTCAAAGAAAGGGCAAGTTCGTCGACTTCACATCAGAATCCCGCAGCTGCGCACACTCCGCCCGATGAAAACGGCCGGTGGACACTCCGGGCCAGGCATTCGCTCAAACAACCTGGCGGGTATTGGTCAGAAATAACCTCCCCTAACCGGGGAGGATTGAACAGGCGCATCGGCTAGGGCTTCAACAAAACACCACCAACAAATAAATCAAAGTACGAGGCTACAACGCGACTGAGCTCGCACTCACGGCAGGCCGATAATCTTCGCTCGTGAGCGACTACAAATTTCTACTGTCGGACAGTTAACGCAGAATTTTAATTCCAAGGGATCCCCGAACGCCGTGAAGTATGCTTCCCAGTCAAATGTAAATTAAATACCCTCTCGGCCCTGAAACTCGAACATGTCGCCCGATCGTAATGAGAAGGTCGATGCCTTAGCCGCCGCGGGCTCGCCCATCGCCGATGGGCGGAAATCAGATTCCCCATCTACTATTAACCTGACCTCAATACCGTACGCCAAACTAGATAGAGGAAGTCTCTGCTCTTGAACGGACTTCTATACGACTATACATAGCCACAGGAACCAATTAATGATAGAGACAAGGCCTATAAAGGTTCAAATTCACTTCACTGATTCTCCATGATAGATCAAAATTATACAAACGATCCCTAAAGTGCCTGCACTGATGTGGCTCCAACCCCCCGAGCAAGGCCAGTATGTATTTGTTGAATTGCATGACAGCATATGCGGGAATCACCCGGGGGGAAGAACTCTAGCACACCTTAGGGGGTATTATTAGCCAACTATGAAGTCGGACGCCGACACGTCAAGAAACGCGGACTCGCGCCATCGTCCTACATTCAAATCAATGGCAAGACTTGGTTTTACCTTTAGCTCATGGCCATTCGCCAATCGATTGATATAGTTGGTCCGCCCACCGCACTACTCAAAAGAAACTATTATCGGGTCGCCACCGAATATTTCGCTTAATGGATGTAGGTCGAGACGTTTTCTCGCTGACAAAGATGTAGATGTTACTCGTTTATCTCGAAAACATCACTCGCCGGTCAAAGATTCCAAGATCAACGCGGTCTCGGACACGGGCCGCAAATGATGTACCGAGTCTACCGACTTTTGCCAAGAATCAAGATAAAAATTTATACTCTACCCTCGGTATCCTCTCAAAGCAATGGCTACAGGCTTCCAACAAAACCTTGTCATCGCTTTGGAAAAGCCTTAGACTCGCGCCAGTATGGAAATGGGTAGATGAACCCTCGAGGTGCTCGGCCTATAGAACCACCGCTTCGAAATCCAACCTAAGATCTCTCTCGCACTCACTACGGATAGCCGTTATCCCCACTTAAAATTGGTTTGCCCACCATCCAACAGCTGCGCCCAAGTCTAAACGCGAATCAATAGCCGTGGAGTTAGACGCGAGTGACGAGCTTCAGAAGTCTCGCAGAACAACTGCATAACGTCCTACCAACGCCACTGGTAACCTTGCAATGCATGGGTAAAGCTCTCGAGTGTTTCAAATGCGCGACCGTTTGAGGAAAGTTTTCGGTAATATCACACTTCATGTGGAAATTCCAACCTTAACCGGGAAGGACCTTATGTCGCGGACGCGACCGGTGTGAAACTGTGTCTTATGCTATAGATAAAATGTATGGAACCTCAGAGATCTAGAATGTGGAATGCCATGCACCTGAGAAGGTATTATCAATAAAAGAATATCTTTATTTTTGCCTACTCACATGTCTTCGCATATTTTTTCATTACACAGGGTCAAATCTAAAAGCCCGGATGGCGCAGTAAAATGACCTATTCGGCCGAGCGTAGATAGTATCTAGATGGTCGAATTTAAAAGCCTGGATGACGTAGTAAAATGACCTATCCGGCCCAACTTAGATAACATCTAGCTGGTCCAATTTAAAAGCCCAGATGGTGTAGTCAGTCCCATCCTCGGCCCAAATTTTAGATAACATCTATTAGTCCAATCTAAAAGCTCCTGGATGGCGCAAATAAACTTATTTTATCCTACCAACATGTATAACATCTAGCTGGTCAAATCTAAAAGCCCGGATGGCGCAGTCAAATGACCTATCCGACCCAACTTAGATAACATCTAGCTGGTCGAATTTAAAAGCTCGGATAGCGTAGTAAAATGACCTATCCGGCCCAACTTAGATAACAACATCTGGCAATGTCCAATTTAAAAGTTCCCCGGGACATGCTACTGTACCCACCTATCCTACCAAAGATAGATAAATATTCAGTCACACTCCAAAAGCCCTGACAGTAATCAAATGACCTATCCGGCCCAACTTAGATAACATCTAGCTTCAGAGAATTTCAGTGTGTGCAGCCCCGATGGCGCAATCAAATGACTTATCCGCCCAACATATAACACATCTAGCCGGTTCAATCTAAAAGCCCGGATGACGTTAGCCAAACACCTATCCTACTTCGAAGATAGATAATATCTAACCTGGTCGAATGCAAAAATCGAATGGCGCAAGAAACGATCGCATCCGAGCAACACAAATGCACCGCCCATCCGACGCAGTAAAATGATATACTTGCCACATGCTTGCTCGAATGGTGCGCTTAACAAAAATCAATACAAACCAGGACGACGCAGCATCAAAATGTACAAGAAGGCATTAAACAAAAAGTAACAAAGAAAGAGAAAGGGATGTAAAATTGTTTGGTGCAAAAACATTGAATAGTATAAGTCTCGCCTCCCAAAGCACTCAGGCCCTAGTTAGTAGCGACATCCTTAACCTCGCCAACCGACGAGGCCAGGAGATCCTTTGGAAGAGTCGCCTCCTCTCCGGCGGCGGTCGGACTATTCCCCGGGCATTCCTCCTTGATAACAGCAGCTAGATCTGGGACTAGAGCAGCAGATGAAGTGCTTGAGAGGCAACGGGGGCTAGCAAAGAACTCTGGAGTTAACGGGACTGAAGGATCCGACATTCCATCCGGATCCGAGGCTCTGCTCCCCGCGATATGTCAGGTGTAAAAAACACAAAGAACCATAGCCATAGCTGGAATAGCCATGTCACCACTGCATCAAACTCGCTCCATCGCTCTATTAGCAACGACCTTTCTGAGGGCGGCGAATCATCCTTTATGGTCCTAAGCTCCAAAAATCAAGGAGTTGGCCATTCACTAAACGATCAGCTTTCTTCCTCCGCCTTCACAAGCCTCCTCGCTGTGACAATGCCTTCTCGAGCAACTCACGCTGGACTCGCTTTCGGGACGAGCGCCTGGACACCGCTGGCGCATCGCTGAACCCGTAAGCTCAGACTCACCCATGCCTGGCATTAATGAATGACCCCTTCAATCCCAACTCGTCATCGTTGCCTCACGGCATGCCGATCCTCTCAAATCTCCGCCTCGGTGGCTTTTCAAGATTCCTGGGGCCTCCGGGCTCCTCCGCGGCACACCAACTCCGGGCCCCTTTAAGGAAGACTCGTGATCTCCCGCTCGCCATTCCCGGGACCGGGACATATAATCACAAATGCTCTGTCCCTGCTGGGAGCTCGAACCCTCGTGACGTCACACCATGTTCCGACAAAGAGCCACGGTCACAAGAAGAAAACCCATTAAGTATAGAATTCAAGTTCAATAATGTCACATAACAAACTCAATATCTTACCAGCCTACTGACCGACCGTAGTTACTACTGCGGACTTGTATCCCGTCATAGATAACCAAGGTCTTCTCTTCCGGTCCTCAAGGGAACACTACAAGAGTGGGGCCTTGCCAAGACCCACGCCCGAGCAGCTAGTCATCCGAAGTACGCGGCGATACAATTGTTCACCGGTCGGCCGCACTCTCCATTCTGGAAAGGCTCCTTGGGCCGCGCATGACATACTTAACCTCGCCCGCCCGGAGCCAACATTTCATTCCCAGAGGCTCCAGCCCACGCCAGGAAATATAATAAATGGGTTATAATTCGCCCGAATGTGGGCCTCAAGTGCACCTTGACAGATAAACCACGATCATAGTCGACTTCATCCCGGGTCGGAAAGGGGGATCACCTGAAGTGCAATTGGAACCGACCAGCCCTCCTTTGACCTCTATCCGGTGACTCGTCTGGCCCGGGCTGGATCTACGCCCCGATTCGGAGCCAGGATGATAATGGTCAGACCTCCACTTCAGCAAAGAAATGACCAGTCCCAGCCAGCGCGATGCTCTACCCATCACGGAACTTAGTCGCTTCCTTTCTTCACAGCGGGCTGCGTAACGGCCCAGCGCCCCGGCCATCCTCTCCTCCCGTCTCCTCCATTCCAAATCTCGGAAACCCGCGGTTCCCAAGAGACTAACCCACTAATCCAATCCTCCCCCCTGACCTAAACGCATTCCGCGCCCGACCGCCTTCCGCGACCCTTATCACCCTGGGGCGTATCCGCACCCACTTGCTCAGTAAAGGAGCCGCTCCTCGATGGCTGTAAGGCTACTCCCGGCCCCCTCCCGACCAGGAACGGGACGGGCGTAACTGTAATCCTCACTCAGGGAAGTCGACGAACCCGATGCACTTCCCAAGCACCCCCGCGACTGACCGATGTCTCAACCATCGGGTCACGGAGGGATCTGGGCGCCGTCAAATCGGCCGGAGGTCAACAATGACAAAATGCTTCCCTTCCATAATGTCCAAAGGCAACGGTCGGGGAATGACCGGGAGGGTGTAAGGGGCTGGGTTACGCCTCACGGTAGATGTATTATCTGGATTGAGGAGAATCTTATAGTGACACTCCGCTGAAAATCTCCTCGATAGCCGACTTTCTCGAAGCTCGACTTCCACCCAGCCTTCACCAACCCGCCCCCGGGCTGCCTTCCCTACATGAGCAACCCAAGGTTAGTCCATTATAACACACTGAATATCCGAGAAAAGGCCATTAGGCCAGGTCTAACCCGACCACACACTTGGAAAAGACTGAGACCGGTTGATATTAAACGAAAGCTCTGGGGGAGCCCAGGGACTCGTCCCAGGGTCCCCTCACTAGCAATACGCCTTTCGCCTCCGTCTTAGGTGAGTCGGGGAGCCCATTAACAACCTGAAGTCGGGGGTTCAGAACCGACATAGATATCCTGGGCCACCGATTGCGCTTAAAAGTGCTCGCGGCCACTCCCCGCACACTTTGGCATCGAGCAAAAAACGCACTGGTGCCAATTCGGCATCGCGCCAATTTTGGCAAACGTGCCAATTTGGCATCAATTTCGCATCGTGCGGTGCAAGCTCGCCGCGACCGTATCGCGCCACCTTTGGCACCAACTTCATTAGATCCCCTCCTCCTACTTTTGATTTTCTTTCTCTTTTCCATTTTTACTCCTTTTGTCTAATGCTTTTTGAGGGCATAACGGTATTTTACCCAAGAAAATCCTATATAAGCTCCCATGTTGAGAAATGGGAACTTTCGAACTTCGAATTCGCTTAAGTGGGAAAATAGCAATCACTGTGAAGTTCCTCGCTTTTCTTTTTCTCGCTTTATTTTCTTTCCTTTTCTTTTTGTTCTTTCTCGTTGCTGCCAAACACCCTTCTTATGCGGATGACAACTCATGGGATGGTCATAAACCGCTTCTCCTCAAGAGGAGGGCTATCAATGCTTTTTTGTGTAAAATGACGGTTTCATGTGTTTAATGCAAGCATTTATGGGTATTTGTTATGTTTCCATCTCCGTTTAAAATCTCTTAAATGTACCTGACTAACCTGTATTTGGAAAGCTTTTAGTGGTTCAAAGGGATGCTTATGGCTGTATCCATCGATATTCATTAGTCGCTTTCATTAGTTACTATAGCAGAGATTTGGGGATACGCTTTTATTGTCTTATGCTCATTAAATACCATATTTCAAAAGGACAAATTATTAGGGTTCAGTTTAGATAGCCAAATGAAGATCTGGTTCGGGAAATGACTATATGTCATCCTCCCCAACGCGAGGAAAAGGACCCGAGGACCTCTCATTTACCTTCGGAACTCAACCCCAGTAGCCCGATGCTTCAAGGAGTTCTTTTCATATTTTACTTCATTTTATTTTTAGTCTATAAATCACTAACTCTACTATTTTACTTAAAAAACCCCAAATCCAAATTGAATCTCACTCATTAACTCAACCGCACTTCCTCATTTCACGAAGAAACCCATCCCGTGTTCGACCTCAGACCGCTATACCCAGTAAGAGAGTCTTCGCTACGGCTGGGTCAGACACCTAGGATACAAATTTTGTTGATTCCTATGATTCTCATCGCGGGCATTTAATCAACGGCGCCACGCGGATGGTGCCTCTAGTGAGATAAGAGAAGTCGCTGAATCTCTGTGATTCATATCACAAGTTTTGCAAATCTCATTCTCATTTCATCATTTTTTTTTTCTATTTGGCAGCTTCACTCCATAGGGGATTTTTAAATTTTTCCATATCTCACTTTTCTTTGCTTTAATTTTAGCTAACCTTAACCCTTTTGTTAGTTTTGTTTTTGGTTGTTTTCCTCGTCATCGTGGAAGTGTGCAGAGCAATATGCAACTGGATAGGAACACCGCAGTAGTTTCGAGAGGGTGACTACGCACAGAATGTGGCTTCGAAATTGACTCTCAATAAAGCCAAAATGGATCCTCCACAGGAGGAAGAGCAAATAGCCAGATGCCTAGGGAGCTCAATGCATATCGATCCATGAGGGATCACATACACCCACTCCAGTAGCGAGCGCACCTCATGCATCACTCCCTACCGGTGAGGTGGCAAGGGAAGCCTTACTGGGTGCCTCTACTCCCAACATTCCATGGCATGAGAATGAAAACCCTTATAATCATATTAGGATTTTGAGGAAGTACGCACCACTTTCAAAGAGGGTGCCATCACACGAGAGCTTACTAAAGCTGTTCCTTCCACCGACCCTAAAGGACAAGGCAAAATTCGCAAATGCACATGCCAAGAACCATAAGGAATTGGGGAGAGTTGCAGGCAGAGTTTCTAAAAAAATTCTTCAGTGCTCACAAGACAAACAACTTGAAGAGGCAATTTATACATTTGGTACCATGATGGTGAGAGGTTCTACCAAAGGTCGAGAGATTTAATGAGACTATCAAAGGCATGCCCACACCACGGGTTTGATACATGGATGTCGTGAACCATTTTTTACATGGAATGTCCCCTTCCATGAAACAATTATTGGAAACTATGTGTGGAGGAGATTTCTTGAGTAAAAATCCTGACGAGGCAAATGACTTCCTCAATTACGCTGGCCGAGACTTCCAAGTATTTGGACAGCCAAACCCAAGAGAAGTGCATGTATTCAAGCCACTAGTGAACTACAAAGAGGAGGTGCATGTATGCCTCTCCGAAGATATGGAGTTGAAAGCTAAGGTATCTACCTTGGCTAGAAGATTGAGGAATTAGAGCAGGGCGGTCCACGAGGTGCAAAAAGTGCTGACCGAAAGCCAAGCATGTGTCAAAACTGTTTAACCGCTGCCCATCGAACACTTTCACTCAGAGAACTCATGTCTAAAACCCCTATTCTCGTGAGTGTGATTACAAATGTAGGCCAAAACAAGCCGCAAACAAATGCTCCATATGGGCAAATACCAGCAACCCCAACCGGAGGAGCCACCCCTAACCTTTCCTGGAAACCTCAACCTCCTGTATATGTACCCCCAGGAGCACAACAGCAGCATTCTACCACCACTTCATAGCATCAAGAAGCACCCACTCTCCTCCTGAGTGCCATTTTGAATCTGAGCAAGGTGGTGGGAAATTTTGTGGAGGAGCAAAAAGGCATCAATGCTCAGTTGAACAAAAAATTTGAAAATGTAGAAAGCTCCTTGAACAAGAGAATAGATGGGCTGGAAAGTAACCTTAACCGAAGAATTGACAGCTTGCAGGCATCCATAACAAGAATGGCAAATCAGCAGCAAGAGGCAGGGAGGTTCCCTTCTCAGCCACTGCCAAATCCAAGGGGAGTCCATGAACTGAGCTATTCCAGTGAACCTCCCCCAAAAATGGATGAAGTCAAAGCTGTCATTACCTTAAGAAGTGGAAAAGAGGTCGACGCCCACGCCCAAGCCTCGTTGAGGAAACCATAAAAAGGGAAGAATTGGAGCTAGAACACATTTTCTTGAAGGAGGACTCAATGAAGCACCGTATACCTATTTCTGCCATCATAGTTAAGAAGGCATCCAAAGCAGTGTGCATCCTGTAAGTCCTATGGGCAGCGAGTCAACATACCCCTTGACATCATCAAACAAGTCCCTCGCTTATGCAAAGTTTTTGAAAGATCTCTCGTATCAATCAAAAAGGTCGGGTGCATTGACAAAAAAGGCATTCTTAATCAACAAGTTAGCCCATCATCCAAATTTAAGAGACAATGGTGAATTGCCAAGGACAGTGGACCCCAACTATCTCGCCAACATCGAGGAACCCCGCATTGACAAAGCTAATCGTTAGACTTGGTGTTAGTGTCAACCTACCATACCTCAAAGGTGGCAGGCGTACTAGGTTTTGAGAATGAACCAACCAACATCACCCTATCCTTAAATTTCGATCGCTCGCTGAAAATACCAAGGGATAGTGAGGACGTGGTCAGTAAAGTAGATAAGTTCTACTATCCGTGGATTTCGTGGTTCTCATATTAACCGTAGGTTAGTACAAATCATGCCCATCAGACAGGAAGGCCATTTTGGCCACATCAAATGCTGCCATTATCAATTGTCGTGGACGGGGTCATGCAGCTCACATTTGGCAACATGACACCGGAGCTTTAATATTTTCCACCCAGGTAGCAAGCAAAACCAAATGGGAGGATGAGAGGGGAGCAAATCGATTTAAGTTTTGGCTCGAGGGAAGGCTGTGTGGGAAGGCATGATACTAACAAACAAATAGTGAAGAATCGATGGAGAACAATGAAGCATAATGAAGAATCCACCATTCCTCCTCGCAATAGCCACCACCGCCACGTAGGACCAGACGCCAACAAGGGAGCTGAGCATTAAGGCACTTTTCTGCAAATACACACTATCTCTGCATGCGTGGAGGAGCTTCTCCTCCTGACCCTCCCTTAGATCCAATGGCTACACAACCGGGAGTGGCTCCCGTAAGACCTCGAGACCACTTCCAAATTTTGCTGAAATTTTTACTTTATATTATTTTAAGTCTTAATTGGGCTTTTAGTGGTGACACTACTTTTACTTATTTTTCAAATATTTTCGCATTATATAAGCTATTTTATCAACAATTTTTGGTTTCCTTTGAAACAGTCTGGCAGGAGTTGCGTTGCAGTGGAGAATCTCATTTTCCTCCCGCATTGCAGCAAAAGGCGGTGTGCACTGCTCAGCCATGCCATTCCTCTCCCCGGGTTCGAACTGCTCGTCATCTTCTGGCCATTGAGGCACTTACACAATTTCTTTTGAAAAGTTGGATAATTAGTAAATATATGTGTATATAGAAATATACTCATACAAATGCATTTTTCATTCTTTTGTAAATCTATTTTTTTGGCTCTCTATATTTTCAGGCTTGTTTCTTCCAAAATTTGAAAATTTGGAGCATTGCATGTTATCGTGTTTTGTTAGCCTAGTTCCATACTCTATCTAATTGTTGGTCGTACTGAAGTCCCTCTCGGTCTTCGCCTTTCTCTTCCACCGAGAGCCAGCCACACACAAAGGCACACCGCTCATTAATAGGCTAAAGAGTTGACCCCCTTTACTTAGCAAAACTAGCCTTAGCTTAGTGACCACCTGCATAGGTTGCGGTTCCCATAAAAGAAGACCAATATCAAAAGAAAAGAAAGTTGAAAAGAAAAAGAAAAGAAAAAGAAAAGAGTTTGTTAGCCGTGGATCACACACTGGAGCGACGCGAGACCAAATACTGACTCTCGACCAAATTTTATTTTTTATTTTATTTTTTTAAAAAGTTAATCGTTCGCGGGGTCAGGCCTACATCTTACGCAATGGTAATCAAAAGAACGCCACCGTAGTGGTAGTCCATCAAAATCTATACACATATATCGAGTCCCATTTATATAAATACAAAACTCCAGATTTTTACAATTACTAATCAGCACTCCAACCTTACATGTGTGCTGAACCCCATAAGTGTGTTTCGCCCACCGGAGGCGAGGTCTTCGATGTCTTCCTCAGACCTACACGGATTGTAAACCCGCGGCTAAGCTTTACGCTTAGCGGGAAACATTTCTTTATACGTAAAAACACATATATACACAATTATAATAAGTGTATAACCATACAGAGCATTTAAATTCCCATGAATTCATATTATGGACTTATATAAGCACTTAAGCTTATCATAAAGCTTATGTTCATACGACTCGTAGGAGTTATTAATCCTATTCTTATGTTAACTTATCCTTATAATGCAGACTTTATGTGCATTCGTGGCTCCCGTAGGAGTTACGTAACTTACGCGGCGCTTACTAGCTGAACTTATTCGGAGGTACCGAGGGTACCATAGAGATTACTAACGTATACCGTATTTCGAGCACATACTTGTCTTACGGAACTTATAACGGCCCTTACGGAACTTATAGCATCGCCCACGGAACTTATATATGTATTTCATACGTATATCTGTGAGGTACTACGTTAACATTTTATCATACAAAAAGTACCTGTAGGTACTGTAATGTATTCTTATACGAAGGTACTCAGAGGTACCACTGCATTTATACTTATCTTTTACTGGATACGAGAGAGTACTGTGAGTAGGTACTACGTAATCCTCAGACTTATTTTATCGACATAAAGAGTGTCTGTGAGAGGTACTACATGTAACTTAATCAAATATAAGAGTACCCGTAGTACTACCTGAGCTTAATCAGATACGGATGTAATCCTTATTTCAGATAATGAGTACCCGTGAGGTACTAACAAATAGATCAGGAGACAGGATATTCGTATACGTGGCTTACTGTGATACATGAGTACCCGTGAGGTACATGTGACTTATTCGCATACGTGACTTATCGTGACATGTGACTTATCGGGGACATAGAATTATCGATACGTGAGTACCCATGTGTACTACGAACTTAATCAACACAGGAGTACCCGGTAGTACTACGAAACTTATCAGATCAGATACGTGAGTACCCCTAGGTACCTGGCGTGCACTTGATGAAATACGAGTACCTATAGTACTATAGAACTTAACTTACCATACGAGTACCCAGGGGTACTAAGCGTAACTTTATACTTATACTTATGTTACCGATACAAGAGCACCCGCGGTACTACAAAACTTATACTTACGATCGACGCGAGAGTACCCGTAGGTACTGGCGTAACTTATCTGGATACGGTGAGTACCAAGAAAATTACAAAACTAGATCAGAGACAGATTCTTATTCGATACATATAAGTACTGGGTAGAGGTACTACAGACTTATTCAAATACAGAGTAACCCAGTACTACAGCTTATCGATCAGGACTTATTCGTGATACATACCGTAACTTACTCATATAGAGTACCAGAGGTACTACGGAACTTATCATCAGACTTAATCGTAGACAAGAGTTAATCGAGACAGAGTACCTATAGGTACTACATAACTAAATCAGACGTAACAGAACTTAATTAAATACGAGTGTTACCCGTGAGGTACTGGCTGCACATTTTCAGACACAGGAGTACCCGTGAGGGTACTACGCAGCTTTAATCGTATACAGAGTGCCCGAGGGTACTCACAGAACTTGTTCGCATACGTGATTAACTTATTCGTGAGATACAGGAGTAAATTCGGGGAGGGTACTACGTAACTTAATGAAATACGTGAGTACCCGTGTGAGGTACTACGTAACATTTTCGTATACAGGAGTACCTGGGAGGTACTACGCAGCTTAATCGTGAGACAGAGTACCCGTAGTACTACGTAACTTATCTCGCAGACAGACTCGGTTTAGATACAAGGAGTACCCATAGGTACTACTTAACTTATCGATACGTATACCCGTGAGGTACTCACAGGATGCATCGCATACGCCTGTATCTTTACTCTTATTCTTTATTCTGTCTTATCATATGTCCTGGTCTCGATCTCCTAGACCAATTATAAGAAATGAGTAGGACGTAGTACAATAAGTACCCGAAGGTACGATACAAGATCGGGTGCCATAGCACCAATAGGAGTCACCAAAGTATCACCAGAGTGCCGTAGCACTAATCAGATGCGAGTGCCAGAAGACTTTCAATCGTGGAGTACCGGCATTAATCGTGAGTGCCAGAGCACTAATCGTGACGCCCACTCATTCATTCTTTCGGGTCCGTAGGTACTGTTATATGATCATATATCTTTCATAATCTGCGAGATGCCATATCTTAATCACATTCTGTGATCATTACATATTGTTTTTCGCGTTCGTGTTCATGTTTCGCTCGCTTTGTGCTCTACAGTAATATCTGTGTTTCATGCCTATTCCATATGGTATTCTGATACTTGTACGATATGATGTCTATCCATGCCATCATTCATGTGGCCCTAGTCCTCTATGAATACATATTTTTCAAATTTTGAATCAATCCAATCGGATCATCCAAATCTCTCAAGTTATGGCATTTCATGCCAACTAGTCTGCCACTTCGATTTTACCGAGACAGTTTGAAATATTTATTTTCCAAAGTGCCTTGTCTCTTGATATTTGGAGCCACTGGATCTTTGGTACTCCTTAAATTTTAAGGTGCGCGGTTCTATTCCAACTGGAATCACCCAATTTGGAGCACCGGAACTCAAGTTACGTCCGAAACATCCCGAACTTCTCTATGTTCAAAGCTGGAACCAGAATTTGGCTTGCACATGGTCCCACTTTGAGTGAATTTTTGGGCTATCTAGAGTCAGAATTTGGAGATACTTATTAAATATGGTTTGTTCTCCTTTGAAGTCTATTTTTATGGCCACTTGAATCACTCAAATCGGATAAGAAATGGAGGAAGTTATGGCCAAAATACAAAACTGGTCAAAACCGGAAACCGTAACAGGTCGCGACGTGGTACAAGCTCGTCAGATCATAACCTCTACCAAAACGACTGACCGACCGTACCGGTGCCAAGTCTTAACTTGTAAATTGCACAAGTCTTCGAAAAGCGCCCCGTAATGTGTGTTTTACCCATTTTTCGCTTAATTTCATCCATGGATCACTCCACACTTCCTCTCTACACATTCAAATCATTCCAAATTCACCTCAATCTCTTTTCACTCAATTCCTCTTTCACTTTGCCTCTTTCCAAACCTTTCCATTAACTCTCCTTAATATCATTCTAATACTGGTTACCACCCATATACACACCAAGTACTAAGATTTGTTAGGTTCGATCAAAACCTTAACTCACTTCTCATTTAAATCCATTTAATCCACAACAAAAGTTTAAGGATTCCATAATTATCTTCTTGTGGGTTATACCAACCTTAATTTCAAGAAATCTAAGGTTAGGATACAATTCTATCAATACCCTAGATTTAGAGACAAGAGATTAACCATATCAAGCCTTAAATTCCATGTGATCCATACAAAATCCATACTCAAAATAGTTTCCATACCTTGGCTTGCTTGATCTCCTCCATCTTCTTCTCTCTTTTCTCCTTCTCTTCTCTCCCTTCACGATTTGCTCCCCTCACAAATGAGACCAATTTGGTCTTTATAATCTAGATTTTCTTAGGCCTTGTTTGGCCCTCAAGTATTTTTGGGGTAACTTTGTTTATTTGCTTTTTGGCCTTCCTACTCTTGGCCATTTATATTTCAATTTCCTTTTATTATCTTTTGGCCTCTAGTCTTTTCACACTAGGACTTTTAAGCCCCTTTTTGGACCAATTACAAAATTGTCCTAAATCTTGTAAATTTCCGGGTCTCTCATTTCCGTGTTTCGCATTTAACTCACGAAACATTAAAATTAGGCTTACAAAATACCCTAAACATGTGGCTTGACTAGGGTATATTTCGGGTGTTACGAGTGGCTGGCCACGAAGCCCGAGCGATCCCGAGGGTTATATGGCGAAAGCCTTCCAAAGCTGGTGCCTGAACCAGGCGGTCGGGAGCCACCGATTTAGTGCTCACTACATGGGTGGATGGGTGGAGTTTAGCGAGTTGTAGGTGTTGAAATTCAAAATCATTCAGAGTCCGGGGTGAAGCCTGTAGAGTTTGTGGTCGAGAGATCCTTTTGGCTTGATGCCCTAAACCTTAGTTGGTTGGAAGTCATCGGTGGATCCTCGTTATATGGACTTTGGTGAGGTTGAATTCTCCGGCATTCATCCTACATTACTTTAGAAAGGTATGAAATAAGAGTGGAATCGATTATTTTGGTTGGTCACCATAGGCATTAGCGATGAAATTTGGGTTGGGGGGTATAGCGGCTAGTTAGTTTATTGATGCAAGCGATCCCTATACACTTAGCACTTTCGGTCGACTTCGAGGTTGAGATTCCCTTGGGGTGAACACGCCCTGCGTGATTGATCTATATGGCATGGAGTCTCTCAAGCGATTTTTAATGCGGGGCTCGACCTTTATTACTTTGAAGCTAGAGCATTACCTATACCCACACTTTTTGTTCATACATACTTTCTTTTTCTTGGTTGTGTGTTTTCATTGCTAAAGGGACTAACAGTAATGTAGGTTGAAGTGTGATTAGTGCTTAAAAGTGCTCTTTTGAGGCCTATTCATCATAGGTTTTAGGCACTTTTTAGGTACTAATAATTCCAAATAACCCAATTGACATATTGATGTCCCTATTGTGTTACTAACATCATTTTGTAGGTGTTTTTTGGTAGTTTGCGGGCCAAACACTTCTGAAATCTTCGGATGGATCGAGGGTGGTTTGAACATGATGAATCAAGCTAGAGTTCAAAGCCATGTGCAGCTTAGAAGAGCAAGGGAGCGAAGAGGAATGAAGAATAGGAAGCGAAGAGGAATGAAAGAAGAAGAGCGTAAAATTGGTGCCAGAAATGCGTATGTGAAAAATTGGCAAAAATTGGCATTGGTGCCAATTTTGGCCCTGGTGCAAATTTTGGCATTAATTTACAACATTGGAGCAAAGTGGCATTGGTGCCAATTTGGCGTGGTGCCAATTTTGGCATCAATTTGGCATTGGTGTGGTGCGAGTTTGGCGGAGTGCGGAAGGTGGCAATGGTGTGATTTTGGCACTAGTCGCAATTTTGGCGCCAGCTTCATCACGAGATCCTCTCTCCTACTTTTGATTTTCTTTTTCTCTTTTTTCCATTTTACCTTACGTCTAATGCTTTTTGAGGGCATAATGGTATTTTACCCCCAGAAAACTCTATATAAGCTCCCATGTTTTGGAGAAATGGGAACTTTTGGAACTTTGGAATTTGGCTTGAGTGGAAATACAAGCCTTTATCAAGTTCTCAGCTTTCTTTTACACTTCATTTTCTTTCCTTTTCTTTTGCTTTCTCGGTTGCCAAACACCGCCCGGGGACATGACAGCTCAAGGGGATGGTTGGCTAAACCCCTTTCTCCCTTGAAGAGGAGAATTTATTGGGCTAGGTTTTTAGGTAAAATGATGGTTTCATGTGTTTTAATGCAAGCATTTATGGGCCATTATGTTTCCATCTCTCCTCTAGGTTAAAATCTCTTAAATGTACCTTGACTAACTTTGTATTTAGCGAGCTTTTAGGGTTGGTGGATGCTTATTAGATCATGATTCATTAGTTGCCTTCTAATATTAGTTACTATAGGGTAGATTTAGGGGATATGCTTTTATTAATCAGGAGCATTATGCTCATTAAATACCCGTATTTGAAAGGAAAAATTATTAGGGTTCGAGTTTAGATAGCCAAATGAAGATCCGGTTCGAAGTGGCTATATTTCATCCTTCCCAACGAGGAAAAGGACAGGGACCTCTCGTTTACCTTGCAGACTTAACTGATGCCCTGATGTGAGGTTCTTTTCATATTTTACTTCATTTTATTTCGGTCATAAATCACCAACTCTCCCTTTGTTTTACTAAAACCCCAAATCCAAATTGAATTTAGCATTTTGAACTCAACTACACTTCTCATTTTGAAAACCCATCCCGTGTTCGACCTAGACAGCTATCTTTGTCGTAGCCTCGCTACGACGTAAGGACACCTAGGATACAAATTTTGTTGATTCGGCACCCCTACGTAGCCGCGAATCGGTAGCCACACCCTATTCTTAGAAAATAAATTATATTTCGACCAATGAGAGGTTGGAGTTGGTATGGAATGATTAAACACACAACACTCGATCAAATCACGAATAACATTGAGATTGGATAAGGCGGGCGCCACAGTGAAATCTGGCCTTGACTAGAGACTGCATAAGGGAAGCGTAACCCAACTGCAAGGTGCTCTCGGGTAAAAAACACACCATTATGTTCTCCACCCAAGGTAGACTCATTCGTCATGTCCATTAACTGAAGGTCAATGTTATCGGGCACCTCGCAGTAAGCCATTAACTCCTCCATCGTCAGGGACGAGATGATGTTGCTTGCAGAAGGCGTCGCTCGAAGGCGCCCTCCGGGGCGAACACTCTTGGAAGTTTCTTCCTGACCCCTCGCAATTCTACAAGTGGATCAAATGGAGAAGAGAAAACAAATATTAGACTCTAGCCGAATACCTAATTAGTGAGGCGGACCAAAAGCCCGGGCAAGGGTACTTTGGGCGAATAAGTTTTAAACCATGTCTCCTCCCTTCTAAGCCTTTTACAGCCGGAAACCAGTCACTCACCACAGTCCAACATTACTAAGGGGTGATGATGGTTACTGCAAATGGGTCACAAAAGTGCTTGCAGTAGCCCGGCGACGAGATGCAGGTTACACCGGCTTATTCGCGTACGGATGGTCGTAGAGAGGAAAACAGATAAACCCAAAATAACAAGGAAGGGAAAAGATTACGACTTAATGATGCTATCTATATGTCACGAGCACCTAAGGCATGAGTGGCATTTAAATGCTACTAGATGACTAATCGTGCGCTCAGGAGTTTCAACCATCGCGACGCTTCGCCGCTAGAACCTGATAGACAAAGGTGGAGCCCGAGCCCAAGGGCCCTTCACTCTGGCGATTAAGTTAACGGCCGACCCGTTAACAAGTTATATAATATTCAACCAGCCTCAATTAGGCAGAATGTTTGAATACATCATACACAGAATTACAATAAGACACTAAGCCGTCAAAGAATTGCGATTTTATTAATTACACCAAAAAGGTGTTCGGCATTACATAGGGATGCTTGTTACCAAGCAATCATATTACAATACATCCAACTAACATTCGGAGACTTGATACACTCGAAATACAAAGAAAACAGGTAAAGCATCCAGCGGAAAGCGAGAAGAAGTTCTTTGCAGAGGCTAAGAAAAGAGGAAAGATGGAGATGGGAGTGAAAGAAGGCTGCGTGAAGGCTAATAAGGAGGAAAGATGGAGATGAAATTTGAAAGAAATGGAAGCTTGGGAATCAGCAGATTCGACGAGGTGTCTTGGATTCCATTCAGAGTGTAGAACCACCCAAGACCCCAGGAACAATTCCGACTCCGCTCGAACCATGCAGTCTACATTGCGATCCATACTTGGAAAGCGCTCAATAATCGTCACAATCATCCTTCATTCCATAATCCCCAATTTTGAGTGCAACGAATGTTCAATTATCCTTCTCTGATGAAGGAACATGGATAACCAGTAGAACTGAACCTTGTCACCTCACAGCCTTTTATAGCGACTAGTCTCGGGATTAACTCCAAGCGACCGCCGCAACATCTAATGCAGTTTCAAAAAAGTTACAAAATTCACATTGAAATTCAACAACATTGATGATCTACTATTCCCCATGATATGACGGTCAAGCTTGTTCCTTTTTTTTCCCAATCGGGGACGATTACCCTCCCCAGCAGGAAAAAGGGGGGCATTGTGGGCACCATTGGCCCGGGCTCGGTTCCCACTGGCCAGGCGAGCGAGCTGGGGCCCCGTGGGACCAAGCCTTAAAGCCAGCCGGCCCGGGACCGGTGGGTGAGCCCGGGACGCTCGGGCGGCTCTTCGCGGGTGCTCGGGCACCTCTCACCCCGAATGCCTCCTTTCCCGATGTGCCTTGGTGCTCGGATACCTATCACCCCGGACGCCTCCTCTCCTGATGCGCCCTAGTGCCCGGATGCCTCTTCACTCGGATGCTTTCTTTCCCGATTAGCGACTCTACCAAGCGAAACTGTCAACCGGCTCTCCATGATATAAGTATATGTTCTCCTAAGAATCAGTCACCCCGCCTCCAACGGAATAGGAAGCACTCCCAGCGGATTTAGGAAGCGGTGCATTAAAAAAGAAGAATAAGTCATCATTCTGAAATGAGTGCCACCTTCCCTTATCTTTATGGGAAGAAATCGTTCACTCTCCATAGAAGGTGGATCCACGTTCTCCCTCCATAAAAGAGAAAAGAATCACACCAAATGAGGTACGTCATTCTCGATTGAGATAACTATAGTTCTAACGCTCAGTCTTCAAAAAAGAGCTAACTTTGCCATTGGAGGGACGACGGAACACCACCGTCGTCTTCTTGTTTGTTTTGCAGGTTGCAGCCGACTAGCGACTAGTGAATGCCCCGATGATCCACTGACTCTGAGAATTCCGGAGACTACATAAACGTCTTTCCAAATTATGTCTTCGCTCTGTAAAGAAACAAAAGTATATCATGGAAAAATTGGTGCCAAAGCTAGAGAAGTAAAAAAGCTCACACTAGTCCAATACATGAGCAAGAAGAAGAGACGACAGAGTACTTTTTTCAACATATGAGGTGAATGAAAACCTTCCAAATGGATGACTATTCCTTGAAAGCACTACTCCATGGAAGCCTCTGACACCAACCTCACAAAGCCATGGACCTATGCAATGGAGAAAAATGATAGAGTTTAAATCGCAAAACAATTTTATTTTATTTTTGTTAAAGAAATATTACATAGCTGGAATCTTACAAAAACGATTGAAACCAGAACGACAATAGTCTTCATAACTAATATTTGTAAAATTTTTAGGAAAGTTCAACTGTCAAACACTACACTCTAAGAAACTAATACAAACAATTGGTTCATATATAAGTGATATTATCATCCAATTATTTGCTAATTCTGGCATACTGGTTGAGGGTTAAAGCTACATGCTGACCATACAAATGAGCAGAGAAAAATGGAAATATTAAGCATCTTAGGACTAGTTTGACCATGCGCTCTATTTTTCAACCATTGCCTAGAGGCAGGTAGATCCCACCTCCAAACAACAATGCCTGAGAAGAAAACGGGAAATAAATTAAATAATGTTGCAAGTAATGAAGTGAAGAAGTCTCATATACATTCCTGTACATAATATATCATAAAAGGTCTGTCTATCATGCAAGAAAAAAATCTGAAACATAACCAAACATGTCAGAAAACTCAATACGACGATCATCAACTGCCTTAGGATGAAGTCAAGGAGATCCATAAAATTACAACATGAACCTGAAATTCTTCCTAGTATCCCTTCATATATCTCCCCACATCACCTGTTCTTCCTTCACAACATGATTTTAGGACTCAGAAGCCATAAGTGCTTCTAAATGATAAAATAAAGTAAAGCTCTACAAGTTTAGTAGGGATTCAGGTCCTCTATACACCCTTGTAAAGGGAGATTTTAGGTGGAGTCCCATAGAGCTGTAGAGGCACTTTCACATTGTAATTAGAATACTCTCCTGCTGACTAAAGCTTACATTCTGTCATGACTTTGATATGATTCTTCTATTGTTAGGGACCTACAATATGATTTATCTCTCACATGTCCTAATAGTAGAATCAAGAGATGAGCTCGCATTGAAGAGATCACTTATTCGCCAGCATAACATCATTTGCAGAAAGCAAAAAAATAAAAGTGGATCTATTTCACATATATACATACAGAAAAAAGACATGGAGCATGATCTCCGAATCTATTACTTGTCATATATATATAGGCTTTTCAGCATGTTTAAAATTAAGGTCTGAAAGTTGCATCTTTAAAACACAAGCAATCATTAAAGAAGATACCGTGTATTTGACCAAAGATTATTAATCTATTCAAAGGCTTACAGCTTTGGACAAATCAGCAATTAAAATTTAGTCACAGTCAATTCAGCATGCATGAAAATAAAGCAGCTGAAAAGAAAATTTGAATTATAAATTTCTTTAACAATCATCTCTATATGTTATAGTAACTACTCAATAAGAGCAATTACAAGTCAACCTTACAATTATCATGTCTCCTACATAGTAATATCGAACACTTATACCACAGGCTATCAAAAAAGTTTATGAAGCACTTATGCCATATCAACCCGTTTAGCAATTTAGCAGCTTTAGACTTAGTTATAGGATAAAAAAAAAATTTGAAAAAAAATTCTCATAACAGAGATGACATCTTTTGCTTTATGTTATTTTTGCAAAATAACGATATTCTTGATTGAGAAATGTTTATGTGCCACAGAAACTACCATAACAGTTTTATAACATGTTTAAGGTGTAAAATAAATTAAATTATATTTTTTTTCGGCATTTAAATGGCTAAAAACGAAAAATAATAAAACCCCGAAAATTTTACAAGAACCAAATAAATTTGGTAAAAATGTCAAATGAGGACCTAAGGGTCATAAATGAGTAATGTAAGTGTCAAAGTATAAATGAAATGAAATAAAGTGAAAATGAAAGTGAAATGAATTGTTAAAATAAGAAAAATGGAAAAATAGGAATTTATGTGCAAGCCAAACAAGACCTTATATATGAAGACTTAAGGCTTAAGACCAAATTTGGTCTTATAAATGCCATTTCAAATTTGGCAAGGGGAAAGAGGGAGAAAGGCTAGGGCACATTCCGATTGAGAGAAGAAGAGAGGGATTTGTGATTTCTTCTCCATGTAATCAAGGGACAAGTTGATCAAGAAGGAGGAAGAAGAAATGAAAGAGAATCAAGATTTAAGGTATGAAAAACCAAACCCTAACCCCCTTTGTACTTGTGCTTGGGTTTAATAAAACCCAAATGTGGTATAAAAGTGTTTTGAAAGGTTGTAGTTTGTTTTGGGGTTGTATTGGGTTAGATTTCATGGTGTATTGTGGTTTGGATTGGTTAAGTTTGAATTAGAAAAACCCTAGCTTTGTGTAAAATGGATTTTTATTGGTTTATTTCAGTTTTGGGGGTTGCTCTAAGCTGTTATATTGTGGTTTGGATTGTTGTTAATGAATTTTTGTATAAAGGAAATGATGAAGTTTCAAAGGAGTTTCTATCAAAAAATTTTCAAAAGTCCTGTTTTTGTTTTGTCTATAAATTAAGTTATAATCATTCAAATTGAGTGATTCCAATTGGTAAAGAACCATAAGATCTAGAGCTACAAATGTATAGAAGGGATTAGGTGCAAATTGTAGCTCTAAGGCTCCCGAATATGAGCTTAAAGGTGAGTTTCGGGTAGCTAATGGGTATACTCTGTTTTGGGTGTAATTGTGATGTTTTGGCCGTAAGTTGAGTTTCACTCATCCAAATTGAGTGATTCAAAATTCTGGGTAAACTAGAATTCTAGGGGCATAATTTACTTGAAGGAAATGTATGCAATTTGTAAACCCAAAGTTCCCATAAACTTGTCAAAGTGGAGCTATGTGCAAGAACAATTTGATTATGTTTTGCAAATTAGAGTAGTCTTGATATAAAATGCAATAACTTGAGTTTTAGTGATCCAAATCAGATGATTCAAATTGGAGAAGAAACCTTAGAACCATAGATTCAAATGAGTAGAAGGAACTATTGCCAATTTATGGACTTAAGACCCCTGAAATCGAGAAAAACAGTAGGTAACTGAGGGAGTTGGACATATCGATCAGTTTGGCATTAAAATGCCATAACTTGAGTTTCGGTGATCCAAATGAGATGATTCCAATTCCTACTAAAAATAGACTCATAGAGCTATCATTTTCTTGAAGGAAGCATAAGCAAAATATGGCTCATGTGTCCCCAAAAATTTTGAAAGTGAAGGTGTATTGGGTAGACATCAACCCTAACCAAAAATCCTAGAATGCACAACTGATGTTTTTTCTTGGGTTGTTCATTGATTGTGATATATTTGTGATGGATTAGGGGTTGGTGACGAGGAAGCTTGACCCAAGAACGGAATTCCAAGGATAGGAATCAAAGAGCAACAAATTTTTTGGGTTTGTTTTTCACACTTCCTTCCTTGTTTTGGTTTTGTGTTTTATTTGACAAAATAAATCTAAAATGTTTTATATGAATATGCATGTGTGCTCCGTTTGAGTCATAAATGAATTGGTTTGTTCTCCACTTCTCTCTCTCTATTTCTAAAATGTTTGAAGTATTATGAAATAAGTGGATTTATTGAAATGAATTGCGATAAATTGCATATTGATTTGTTTTAAATTGATTTGATACAATTGATTGTGAAATGAATTGCACATGAAAAAATTGCATGAGTATTAGAAACCAAGTATTTGGATATAAATGTATATACACTATTGTAAATTTCTATGAATGATTTATTTTTAATAGAATGTTAGTTGGTCGAGTTAAGGATAGATTGGTATACCAATAAGAGTCAAATGAGCAGTACTACATTGAACATAATGATGTGTCACTCCGATTCGTAGCCCAGCGAGACAATATTGGTAGTGTAATGATTTTTAATAACTAGTCAGCTGTCCAGCGGGACCGTACTGTGTTATAAAACCTTTTTATACGATTACGCAGCCCGGCGGGACACGTGCAGATTACCGTTATCACACGTGCACCAGCCTGAGATTAAATTCGCTTAAGGGCAAAATGAAAAGAAAATTGTGAAATGCATGATTTGTGTTTGAATGATTTATTGCATATGAAACCGCATGATTGAAATGACCAATGAATTGTAATTTGAATGTATACGAAATGAAAATATACATATATGTATTGTACCGCATTAGTCATTGAAAAAATTATACAAAAGACATCGATTTAGAAAAATGCATGATTTACTTAAACTGAAATGAAGAGAGAACTCTATCAGAACTCACCCAGGCATATTGCAAGAATGCTTAGCGCGATGTTTTATCATTGTGCGGTGCAAGATGAACGAGTGAAGGAAAGAGACCTTGGCGATTCGAGTCAGCGTCAGGCCTCATGGAGTTAGTAAAGCTCGACCTGCATTCATGAAATATATTTGACACTTTTGTCTGAATATGATTTTGTTTTATAAATATGTTGGTATTGAACTGACTTATAATGCCGTAATGTATAAAGGAGTGTTAAATGGACCAAATGGGCATGTAATGCCATATTTAATGGAAAATGTGTGTGAAAAGCAAAATGATGGCCATCCTTTAAATTGAATTAGTATATACAAATATATTTTTCATAAAGATAAATATCCTTTACAAAATAAGGCATTGGAAATGTGTTTCTTGACAAAAGAAAAAGGTGAATTGAAAAGAGGGCCAGCGTCCAGATTTGGTCGGCCTGCAGGTCGGGTCGAATTCGGTGCGAGGGTGTGTATCACAAGCCTGGGAAATCCTAAACATTCATGAGGGAACAGTACAATTCTAGAAAAAAAACTACACAAAGTAACTAGAAGCATCAATAAGGATTTAGTTCTGACTCAAAACAACACAACTTGTTAGGAACTTTAGATTTGATTTATCAATATTCAATAAAGGCAATTGACAATTTATAATAGAAACTGGAAAAATAGCACAAATAAATCAAAATAGGAGAGCACAGATGCAAAATCGCTAACCTCAATTATTGCCCTTGCATGAACATTTCTCCAAGGCAACAACTGACAAAATTATTAACACATCAATAAGTTTCAATTAGCATAAAACATAAAGTTTCCATCTCTCTCTGTAGGAAGTCCAACCTTTTATGATGGCTCCTCGACCTCTATAGGACTATTGCAGCACCAGCTCATGGGGCTTTTAATATGCTCTGATCTTTCTTCATTTCCTCAAGCTTCTTTTCTTTGCTAGCTGGGTCCTCTAATTTGTTGGCTACAGTCAGTCTTATAGGCAAGAACCTTTCAGATCCTCTTCCATTAGACCAAATAGAGCAGTCATCAATTTAGAGTTTATAAAAATTTAATTGTTGTAGCCTATCTCACCCACACAAAACCATTGCCACAGTCCACACAAACAAACAAAGTAAAATCCCATTAACCCACAGGAATTAAGTAATGTGTCTAAGAAGGAGAATCGATAATAGAGAAAGTGAAGCAAGCACATAAAAAAAAATCACTAATCTAGGTGAATAATAGAGGTGAATGTTGCATTCCGAAGTACTTCAAGAGAAAAACAACCTAAGAACTCAATGTTCAATAAACTAGACAGGAAAAAGACAATGTTGCTTCTTCAAAAAAACTGACAAACAGCAGCCTAAATAGTAAATCCTCCAGTCAATTTTTCCACCAAAGACGAAGGCATTAGAACAATTCATTATCATAGTTTTTTAGCTTTTTCTTTAGATAGAAAAAGAGGGTTACAGAGAAATTACGAAGGAAATGAGAAACCCCATATAAGAGAATCCCTTTAGAATTTAAAGCAAGTAAATTTCAATGTCAAAGAGGAAAAGGGTGGAAAGAAGGGGATAATTTGGACTTGAAACAAAAAGGAAGCAAAATATTTCATCATAATGGTCGTCTAAACCAACTTTATTAACATAAAATGATAATTTTATTTCCATCAAACCCCTAATGTAAATCTAATAGCCATTTCTAATCCAACTTTCTTGCCTAAATCAAATTAAAATCTATTGTGTCAAATAGCCTTTGTATCTGATAAGAGAATAAGAACAAACCTGGGTTCATAATAGAGTCCATTGAACAAAGAAGCACTCTTGCCTGATTGCCAGAAATTGGCAACAGAATACTTGTTCCAATCAAGGCAGACAAGCTCGTCAATTCATATATTTCTCTTAATTCAAAATTCCACACCAAATTGAACCTGCTTAAGCTAACTCAAAGAATATTCTTTTTCTGGCCATAAAAGATTTAAAAATCAATGTTGAGTTAACAACTTGCCTCAAGAAATTGTCTCCTTTCTTCATTGTAACTCTTCAATGACTCATTAACTGCGTCATTGATTAACTTTTTCCTTGTATTGACTATATGAACAGAGCGAATTTCACAATAAGTACGAGAGGCCGGAAGACATAATTAGACGATTGCAAAGAGAGAGAGAGAGAGGAGTTTGAGCATCGAGAAGTGCGAGATTTTCTAGACGAGCCAAAGAAGATAAGTCGTGGAGAGAGTGTTTTGAGTCTGATCAGGATGGGGGAGATTGAGGGCAACTCAATGGTAGCGGGCTTAGCTTTTATGCAACTATAGCAATTTATACAGTAACAACCCACTAATTCCCGTGGCTAAAAAGTTAATGAGAGTTTCTTTTGCCGCATGAATGTAATAAACGGGGCAATATCTATTTTTAGTTGCAAATTTCATTGACCCGGCTAAAAGTATGCCATGTATCTTATTTTTCTTGTAGTGTCCCTAATAACATATATCATATGAAATCCCCATAGATAATAGGTAAAATTCACTTCCCTATCAGGTATTGATACTTCTCTCTCACACAATTGGAGGACTGTCTGACCATCAAGTTTGGGGCCATACTAGGTAGGTGTATCTACCGACTTACACAGTAACAGTTCAGTTTCTCTTAGGAACCCACAATTCCCTCATTTTACTAAGAAATTTCAATTCCTAATTCTTTTGACTTCAAACCTTTTTCCAACTTCTCTTTTCATCTTTCATTTCTTCTAAATTATCTCTGATTACATTGATGTCATCTACATACACAGTGAGTAGTTATTTTCTCTCCCTTAGTGTTCTTTTGATAAGTTTCTCTCCCATAGTGTTTAAAACCATACGATCCCCTTGATTCTAAATTTAGAGCCAAGGGGATCATATGGTGCTATAGAAAACCTTTCAAACTAAGCTTCAAAGGCATTATCTAAGTCTTCTTCAATCAGTAGACATGCATTTGTTTCCCTTGGAATTTTCTTAGACTAGGTGATATCACCATATAAATCTCCATATCGAAATTCCTAAGAAGGAATGCATTCTTTTACATCTAACTAATGCAAGGGCAAGTTAGAGCTAGTAGTAAAGGATAGTAATAAATGAATAATGTTTTCTCCCACCAGAACAAAAGTTTCTTGATTATCTATCTCATAAGTTCGAGCATATCCCTTAATTCCTAATCTGGCCTTATATCTCTTAAGTATGCATGTTTACTTTATATTTATTATAAACCTAATCACACCTAACATGTTTCTTCAGTGAGATCCGGAAATGTCCCAGTATTGTTTCTTGTTTTCAAGGCACCTCATTTCCTCTCATATTGTTTTCCTCAATTATCATCTACTAATTGTGCCTCTTCAATAGTTTCAAGTATGTCAATAGAGCCCCAAATTTTGGTAGCGATGGTGCCTAAAAATCGTATGGGCCCGGGACACGAGGCCACAGGAACAAACCTTAAAGAGGGTTGGCATCCTCCGTGGGGCCGGGAGAAGAGCCTCACGTGGGGACTCGGCCCAGATGACGTCCTTGTTAATCTTAAGGCGTGAGCCCAAGACTGAAACTAAGCCCAGTGGGCCGAACAGGTGATGGGGATAATCCGCTATCCACCAGTTGTGATGTAAGAAGGGAAAGCACTCCATCTCCATGATCTTATATCTACTCATTAAGGGAAGAAGGATCCCCCACAATTACAACTTTCCACTCAACGAGGGAGGAAGGATCTCCCACGATCATGGATCCCTAATTATCCTCTAATATTTAGTTGACGATAAGAAAAGAGGGATTCTCTACCCGATTGGGAAGCAACCATATCGCTGTCTAATAAGGAAAGTCATCGTGATCACCCATGATAAATACTGAGCAATTCCACGAAGAAGGTCACCTTGATTACAAAACTATCAACGAGTTGATCTCTTTCTTTTAAAGTAAGAAAAGCGACTTAGGCATCGGAGACGCGGCTTTTATTGGATCCACCCTTCCTGTGCAGGTTGTATATTGATCCACGGCAATGAGCGACCAGCGACTCGATAAACTCCTAACCCCGATTATCGATAAACCTGTCAGTTTGGTCATGCCGTCTGTAGAACATTGTCCCGCTACAAAATCAATGATTTCTGTTTGATGGTGTCGACTTGAAACATGAGCGAGAAGTCATGCCAACCCCTTGGGGCGCGCCGAATAACGGGATGATATCGACCTTGAATGACGGGGAGATGCTCTCGAGATCTGCTGCGCGGTAACAGCGAGATGGGGCGCTCAGGTCACCGTCGTCGTCACTAAGAGGAGTTGGCGGAATTCACCAGACAGGTGCAACGCCCACAGGAGGCACAACAGGCCCGTGAAGGCCACAATACCATTCCACAGGAGGAACAACAACACATCGGCGCCCCTTGAGACGTTGACGATGGAGGAGAAAATAGCTGGACCAAGGGGCACGACTTCTGAGTTACTTGGTGATGGCAGCGACGGGAGACGAGGTCGAGCGGCGAAGGCAATAATCCAGTCCTTGCCAGCTTCGGGGCGCAATCTTAGGAGCAGCGTTTGGGGCATCAACAAGAGCTTCGACTACGCATAAAGCGAAGCGAAGTAAAGTAGGGCCCCGGTATCGATGGAGCTGCAGTACGGTAGATGGAATCCCGAGTTCCGCAGCTTGGGTTCTACATTCCCTCCAATGAGATTCGGAATGCCGCGGATGAAGCCTTGGCCAGACGAAAGACCCCGTAGACCACCTCAACACCTATAAGAATCAGATGGAGCTGCATGGATACCAAGATTCGGTGAGATGCAGAGCCTTTGCCATCACGCTTAAGGCCTTGGCCTTGTCATGGTTTAACAGGCTCCCGCCAGCCTCGATTTCATCTTTCAAAGAACTCTCCATTGCTTTCATGTCCCACTTCATCGGGCCGGACGATCTGGGAGCCAGAGCTACCACTGCGGCGTAAAGCAAGGCCCACAAGAAAACCTAAGGTACTACGTCCAAAGGTTCAACTACGAGGTCGTGGGAGTAAACATCAGGATGAAATTTTCCATCATTGCTTTATAAGCTAGGGCTAGGCATCTGATCTAAAAGACCTAATGTTATCCATCTCGAAGAACCCTCTAGGGCACAAGCATGGCCGAGGTGCTCGCCAGCGAGAAAAATACACGTGCGGCGGAGGCTCTTATGTTTAGCGGGGCTTTCGCGCCGCAAAAGGAAAAGCAAGGACGAGAAAAAACGGGACCGAAGCCTCAGAAGACGAAGAGACCGAGACATATCTCCACGGAGGAATAGAGAAGACAGGGATAGATCTCCAAAGAGAAGAGGTAACGTCAGGGACCACTTGGGTCCACCCTAGCCTGAGTTGCAGTCGTAGTACTTACCTCAGCAGTTCACCCCCCTGACGGCCTCGGTGTCTCAAGTCCTATATGAGGTACAACATGAGAAGTTTTTAAGGTGGCCGTCTCAAATGAGGGGCGGATCCGGCAAAAAAGAGACATAACAGAAATGCTGCGAGAGTTCCACGAATCATGGGCATCGGACAGATAGCCGTATTCAGTTGAAGAAAGAAATCTAATTCCTAATCCGACGTGGACATCTCCATCGTTACATGGCTCCAGAAGATCGGAACCATGCACCTCCTCCACCACCTCGTTAGCCAGCCCCAGCCTCAGCTCAGCATCAGCAACCCCTGGGAGAGATCAATGTGATTTCCGAGGGATTCGTTGGTGGTGGGGAATCGGTCCCGGCCCGAGAAGGCTCGCTTCTGCGACATCGGATCGGGGGAGACAGAGGTACGGGCGTGTCCATGCTCCCTCGGTTGGATACCACCATAACCTTCTTCGGACTCTAACATGGAAGGCTGCTAACATCCCCATGATGACCCGTTGGTAATAAGGGCTGTCGTGGCCAACAAAAAAATTCACAGGGTCCTGATCGACAACGGGAGCTCGGCCGACATCATCTTCGCATCAGCATTTGACAAAATGGGCATCGGGAGGGAGAAGCTGGAACCGGTAAACACCTACTTACTAGGATTCTCCAGGAGAAAGGGTGCTACCCTGGGGTCGAGTCTGACTAGTACTCACTTTAGGAGACCCCGTGCCGGGCCCTGATAATGATAAAATTCCTCGTAGTGGATGCCTCATTCTGGCATCTGACATGTTCTTGGAAGCGAGACCTCTCGATGCAAGTTAGGTCCCTTTAAGTCTATCATATGGTTGTCAAATTCACTATAGAGAATGGAGTAGGAATGATTCGAGGAGACCAACGGGTAGCCAGGGAGTGCTACGTGGCGTCAATGAAACATAAAGCAGTTGACAACATCCACATGGATGAGCTTGACATGAGAGATGAATTAAGCACCCGACCTATGCCCTTAGAAGAGCTAGAACCAGTATAATTTGATGACCAGCCAGAACACCTCGCCTGCCGGATCAAATTGGCCGGGACGTCGAGACCTCAGCATCGTAAAGAGAAGGAAATGTGGAAGTATTCACTTGGAAGCAAAAGGACATAGGAGGAATTGACCCAGTATTTATCACCCACAAGCTGAATGTCATTCTTTTCTTCAAACCCGTCAAACAGAAAAGAAGAAGTTTCACCCTAGAAAGGTAGAAGGCGATCAACGAAGAGGTCAGCAAACTCCTCCAAGCTCGACCTATCCGAGAAGTAGATTATCCCGACTGGTTGGCTAATAAGGTTCTCGTTAAAGAAGAGAAGTGGCAAATGGCGACTCTGATGACTTTCTTGATGTTAGCCCGAGGCTTGCACGAAGATAGCTTTCCTTGCCCCGAATCGGCCTCTTAGTGGACCGCCACGGCGAACAAGTAGAGCTCCCTCGGCTTCATGAAGCAGCTTTCTCGGGCTATAATCATATCAGAATGGACCCTAGCGACTAAGAGAAGACCTCATTCGTGACCAAACAAGGAACGTAATGTTATCAGGTGATGCCTTTTGGGTTGAAGAATGCTAGGGCCACCTATCAAAGGTTGGTAAACAGAATGTTCCAAAAGCGGATTGGGCATGTAGGTATGCATAGGCGACATCTTTGGTGAAGTGGAGTCAAGGTCGAGCTCCATGGACCACCTAGTGAGATGGTTCCATGTCACGAGGATATTCTGAGATGAAGTTAAACCCGACTGAGTGTGCTTTGAGTCTCGGTAAAGGAAGTTCTTAGGTTTCATAGTGGCAGTCGTGGAATAGAGGCCAAATCCAGACAAGATAAAAGCCGTGCTCGACATGCAGCCACCCTCAAACACCAAAGAAATTCAGTGCTTGAACGGGAGAATCACTACGCTGAGTCGCTTTGTGTCCAGATCCAGTATGAAGTGTCGACCGCTTTGCTTTAAGTTACGAAAAGGCCTTCCTTTGGGATGCCTTTGTGAAGGCGTTCTCGGCACTAAAAACCTACTTGAGCTCCCCCTCCCTATTCTAGTAAGCCCCTCCAAGGGGGAACTCCTTACGCCCACTTACCGCTGATTTCTCGACCATTGTCGCCCGGTCGAGAATCCGGATAGAGCGCAAAGAATGATCTACTTCATCAAGCAAATTCAGCCTAAGAGGAGTAGAGAAAGAATCCAAGATTTAAGAAGCCATTTAGCATTGGTGACCATTGCCGAAGACTTGACCATACTCCAAGCTCACACCGAGATTCTCGGCGTTAACACCCAATGAAGCAAAATACCGCATAAACTAGAAACCTCAGAAGATTGCAAGCAGAAATGAGTAAGTCTGATATTAGGTAATGCCAAGAACAACATCAAAGGACAAGTGTTGGTAGATTTCCATCATGGAATTCACTCGACGTAGGCCTACCAACCACCTAGCTCAAGGTCCGACCTCCTTATCTGAAGGTTGTTCGTAGATGGGGCCGCCAATGCTTAAGGAAGTGGTGCAGGTTTGATTTTGACCTCCCTGGATGGAATCGACATGGAATATGCACTCGCATTCGGTTCCAGCCTCCACACAACTGGCCGGTTGGTTGTCGTCAGCTGGCTTACCTAACCACTCCATTGAGTCATCAACTAGAGGTATGCAGCGATTCCCAGTTGGTGGTAAAGAAGATAGAAGATTTTTTATGAAGCGTGTGAAAATGATCCTTTTTACCTAAAAAGGTACGTGAATCGCTTTAAAAATTCGTGACGGCCAGTTAGATACATCCGCGGGTAGAAAATCTACAGCGGATGCCATGAAAAAGCAGCAACGACGTCAGCAGAAGACTCGGATAAAGTGATAATTAACGAGCACCTCCCGAGCCCTCAATAAACATCAACAAAGGGAAGAAAATTTCTAGTGATGATCGTGTCGAAATGATGGACTCTATCCGGGACTACTCATAATGATATCATGTTTAATTCGGCTGAGGCATCTAAACTAAGAGCAAGGTTAGCTGGATTCGCTCTTTTGCGGGGGAACCTTTATAAATGAGGTTTTTTTGCACCTCTCCTCATATGCATAGGAAAGGAAGATGCCAACTACGTACTTAGAAAGATGCACGAAGGCTGTCCGTGGCAAACTATACGTGAGGCCTCGCACTCCAAGTGTGAAAACCCCGAGGTAAGAGTATTATCAGCCCACGATGCTCAAAGACGCCTACAAACCGGGTCGAAATGGGAACTGGCCAAGAGCAGCCAAGATCTCCCACCTCCCATCCGGTTTAACACCTGATCATAAGCCCCTAGCCTTTCTCAAGAGTGGGGGTTTAGATACTACGAGCCTCCCAACGTGTTCACCATCAGAGAGGGATTACTTCACAAAGTGGGCAGAGGTTTAATAGTCAATCACCGAAAGTAAAGGTACAAAACTTCGCTCATGCTCCATAATATGTAGGTTTGGAATCCCAAAAGCATTGGTATTTGATAATGGAAAGCAGTTCGACAACCTAAAATTCAAGAACTTTTGCGCTGAACTCGGAATCAAGAATTACTATTCGTCCCTAGCTCATCCGATGTCCAACGGACAAGAAGAAGTCAATATAAGGACTCTTAAGGCAGCATTGAAAACTAAGCTGGAAAACCTAAAGGGAAAATGGGTAAAATACCTCCCCGAGGTACTATGGGCGTATAAAACTACACGCAAGTTTGCAACTCGAAAAACTTTGTTCGCCTTAGCATTTGGCACCGAGGCAGAACTCCCTAATGAGTCGGGCCTGTCACCCAGTACGAGTTCACAAACGCGAGCACAATGAGAAGTCTTCCACTTAAACCTTGATCTCCGGAGGAGAAGCTGAGAGTAGCTCTAAAATCTAAGATAAGGACTCCACAATGAAAACAAGAAGGTACTATGATCGAAAGGTCGATCATTAGTTTTAAGCCTTATGACCCAGGCGATAAAAACTCCCCGCCAACAAGGAAAGACCCCACTCACAAGAAACCAGACTCCAACCAGAGGGAACCCGATAATTCGACCTGGTAACTATGAGCTTCAAAGGGAAGAGGGAAAGATCTTGCATCACTCCTGGAATGCCGAGCACCTTAAGCGGTTTTACCCATAAACCTCAGGCTGTATCTATTAATAAAGCGTTACTTTGCTCAAATAATGGCTATTTTCAGCCCGTCTACTGGGAATCATAAAGAAAGAGACAGAGCTCGGTTTATCGTAAATCCATGAGGGCTCCAAGGGCCCCGGAAGGTTACATGAAACATCGTGACAAGCATACGTAGCTTTCAAAGATCAGACTTCATTTTAATGCTTATTCCAAATTACAATCAAGAAACCGCTTTCGCACTTAAAATTACAATCACAAAGAAACAACCATTCAAGGCAAAAACCATAGGAAAGAGAAAAGGGAAGCCTGAAAAAGAGAAAAGAGGGGAGGAGAGGTAGCTTAAGAAACTACCACATTCCAACATGTCATTTCTCCGAACGTGTTCCTCACTCCAACTCTCTATCAAATGACAAGACTAGGGAATAACACAACTCCAACAAATGGCAGAACGAAACTAAACGCCGTCTATGACCACTAAACGACTCTCGTGGGCAGCTGGCACCAACCGGCTTCATCATGTCCAACCCGACGTCGCGAAGGTAAGAAGGAAAACCCGAGCTTCTGTGATAACATACACCCCCTCGAAGGAAGGCGATGCCTATAAAAAGCTCGACACCTTGGGAAGTCACCGTTCCGATCTCATAGAACGACATTAAAATCCACGACACTTCCCCAAGGAAGGAAGATAAAGCACCTGTGGTTTAGATATTAAAGAGCCACGAGCTCGTAGTCTGAAGGAGACATGTAGGCCTAGCTTCAAGAGGAGCCATGGAGCTCAGCTTTAAGAGCCCAATAGCCTTACAGCCGTAGCCCCGACTCACAAGTACCTGTGAGCTTGATATTAAAGAGCCACGAGCCCGCTCACAAGAGCCACGAGCCAGCTTGTTAAGAGCCATGGTGTCACTTGTCAAGAGCCACGTAGTCTGCTTTGCTAAGAGCCACGTAGGCCTGGGCCCAATAAGAGCCTCTAGAGCCTGGCTTGATAAGAGCCATCGAGCCCGCTCAATAAGAGCCCAAGAGCCTGGCCAGTTAAGAGCCACGTAGCTCAGTTCGTCAAGAGCCACGTAGCTCAGTTTCTTAAGAGCCACGTAGCTCAATTCGCCAAGAGGCACGTAGCTCAGTTCGCCAAGAGCCAGTAGCTTAGTTCGTCAAGACCCACGTATCTCAGTTTGTTAAGAGCCACGTAGCTTAGTTCAATAAGAGCCTGCTTGCTCGCTTTGAGCAAGAGCCCGCAGCTCGGGCCTGCAATAAGAGCCTAGTAGCTTAGTTCAATAAGAGCCCAAGAGGCTCAATTCAATAAGAGCCCTTAGCTCAAATTTTTGTTAAGAGCCACGAGCTCGCGTATTAAAGAGCTGAATAGCCCTAAGCCCGGGGCAGCCTGGTGCCAAAATAAGATAGTAAAGAAGACTAAGGTCTAAAGGGTATAAAGGTATGATTCCACAGATCGGGAGCAAAAATCAGGTCGCGATTATAGAAGTTCCAGTTCAGCTCGAAGTTAACAAAATAAGGTAAATTACGTGGAAAAGCCTAAATGTCTAAAGGGTGATTATGAGGCCTCGCTACTCGAACTCCTCCAACCATGGGTTAGAAGTGAGTTCCATCGATCGAGGTAGAGAGCTCGACCTCAGAGGAGCCTCAATCTCAAAGTTCTGAATGTGGAACTAACAGTCGTGTGCATCTAAAAACACCACGGGGTCCGCTTCACATCGTACGATTCTTCAGCTCTCCCCAAGAGAACTCAAAGTTGGAAATCCAAACCCCGGGAAAAACCTTAGCAAAATTTTATGCCGAAAAGAAAGCCACCAGTAGTCTACAAGGTACAGCCCGTCCCTCCTCAACTTGGTAATCGCCTCTTCGATTAACTGCCTCCCGCCTCTCGAAGATCTCCAAGCCCATGGAATTCCTTAGTTACGGCCTGAAGCCTCTTATCGACCGTGGCATCGTCGGCTGATGAGTAGCCCATCCGCACTACGGTAGCTCGCCGCCACTCCGCATCTTTATCCCCGACTGCCCGCACCGCCTCTCGCCTAGTCTCGAGCCTTATTCGCTGATCTTCGTACCAGGCTTTCTAACGTGCTTTGTGTCGGATTCATACTTTACAAGATCCTCGCAAGACGATTCGAAAGTCGGAGTACGACCTTCTCTCGGCACGCCTTCGAGGTCGTGAGGCAACTCTTGGCTTTATACGCTTCATTGATCGCAGCCTTTCTCGCAAAGCCGCCTCCTCGCCAAAGTTTTCGCAGGTACCATCTGCAGAAACGAGATAAAATTAATGGATAGTCGAAACAAGGAACAAACAACAAAGGTCTCGACATACGGCACAGCCGGGCGATAGCGCCGCAGCCTCCTCAACGGACATGGCATCCGCCCTCTTGAGATCAGAGTCCCGTAGAATGGACGATACAGCCCCGACGGCAAGCTCTGAATTAGTAAGCAAATGAGTCTCATCCCCTCGCCTAGCAATCCTTCCCCGTCCTTCGCCAGGAGGAAAACTTGGCATTTTGCGCCGAGGACCTAAACTAAATGGCAAACCCCCGGGAGAAGGCCTGGTCCTCCCCGACTACTCCTGACCCGCCACTCTCGACACCCCGCCACAGCGAGCCCACCCTCCGGCCTGGGACTGGCCGACGCCCGCCTCCGGCGTCGACTACGGAGAAGATGCCCCAACCCTGGATCTTAGCCCAATCGCCAGTCGCTTCCTGGGAGCCCGAGCTTTGCACTTAACGCTTGTCTTCACAAATGACCAACTCAAAGCCAAAAGCTCTTCCCGAGTAGGTTTCACAGCAGAAGGCTCCTCACGAGAAGGCTTCATAACAGAGGGCAGAGAGGGCCTCAAAGTAGGGGGTCGAGAAGGGTTCACACTAGAAGGCCCGGGAATATATGACGACCAGCTTCAAAGTACACCCGGAGACACTTCGCCAACTGCCAGCTTCACTCTTCATCCTCGAGTCGAGATCGGGGGCAAATACTCCGAAGGCCACAACTAAAGAAAAGTTAGAACACCTCTTGACTTTCAAGGCTAAACCCACTCAACAAAGAACTAAGCTCAATGAGGTTCTTTCAAAGTACCCAATGTGGAACGCCAGCATATCTTTCGGGCCGCCAGGATTATACTCCCAATTACGACCACCGACGAAAAAATAACGTTCCTTCCAAAGTTTGTGGGAGGACGGAAGATCCGAGATGATCAACTTGGCATTGGTGCATTTGGAAATGTACAAAAAGCCCTCTGCGACCTCTTTCACACTGAATAAGTCCAACAAAGATAAATATGTTGGAACCCCGAGGCCTCATCAAACAACCAAGGCCAACCAAACACCCCGTAAATTGGGAGAAAGTTGGGATGGGCAAACGCTAGCTAAGCAAGAAGTTCTTGATAAAGGGGTGCAGAGGAAAGTGGAGACCGTTCTCGAAGGCCGCTTCAAAGAAGTAGACCATCTTGGGAACCTGGACGATGTAGGAGGTGAGAAGATCAGGGCACTAGCAACTATATCACCGTCTAACAAGGAAAGTCATTGTGATCACCCATGATAAATACCGAGCAATTCCACCAAAGAAAGGTATACAATCACAAAACTATCAACAGTTGATCTTTTTCCTTTCCATAAGAAAGAAATTGACTTAGTATCGTGAGAGGTGGCCGACGCACCTCCGTCTGACCACCCTTCCCGCAGAAGTTGCATCGATCCGACCCGACGAACTGGCCCAGTGACTCAGCCAGGCCCGCACAAGACGATAGAAAAGCACCACGTAAGAATAAACGCCATTGAATGCAAAGAAGTCATACCAACAAATAAACTCGGTCAAAACTTAATTGAGAAACGTCTCTTTAACCTCTCTAATGGCAATGGATAAAAAGTCCAACTCAAACTAGACTCTAGATTTCAAATCAAGAACTACCTATGTATATAATGATTAATTAACTTAGAGTCATTCCTTGCCTTCTAAAAATGTCACCCTTGAATATAATATTACGAAAATGGGGTTTTTTTTTTTTTCAAAGGGTCAAGACTATGGAACCTGAATCTAAATAAAATGATTGGAAAAACAAGAACCACAATCTTCATGATCACATTTGTAAAACTGAAGTTTTGACCACCAAATACCAATTTGATTAGAACTACAAATACCTTATGACTAATATTTGTAAAATCCTGGGAAGTTTGACCACCAAATACCACCCTTTGATTAGAACCACAATAATCTTCTATGACTAATATTTGTAACATCTTTAGGAAAGTTTGACCACCAAATACTAGACTCTAAAATGACCCCGGATTAGAGGGAGTTGATGTATCTTCTTCTTCTTTCTTCAATAAGAGGATTAGTGATAAGAAAAGCCTCTTCTCTTCTTCAATGAGAGGATTAGGCGTGAAGAAAGAGAAGATTCATCATCAAAGAAATCATTATGAGTTCGAAAAATGGTCTGTAAGGTGAAGCCTAATGCCCCTGATTCTTCTTCAAAGGAAAGGCCGCCAGGTTCGCTACCAAGAAGATCAGCGCTCAACCAAACCTAATGAAAGTTTCCTGAAGCTGTGTGGATTCGCATTTGTTTTATGGGGTGGGGTTTATGCTGGTCCGCTTCGCCTCTCGCCCATTATTCATTCGGTTGCATCCCCTTGCCACAAAAATGGATGAATGGATTTTTCCCGATGATGGATGATAGATGTTGGGAATGAACTTTCGCATAAGAGATTACTTAAAATTCTTTGAAAAACCTATGAATGCTACCCTTCCAATGTAAGGTAGTAGAAAGTATCAGTGGTTCCTTTAATCAAAGGCGTGAGACAATGCCTCGAACCCGACACACATCCGAAGATGACTGCTTGATGCAATGGTTTATTTCCATATTAAAAATTAAGGGTGTCACTAACCTAGCTAATTAAAAGAATACCCAATATCTTTAAACTGCTATAAAGATATTTGCCCCTGATAGAGGGGTAATTATAATAAATAGAATTTATTATGCAACGCCACTGAGAATAAACAGAATTATTATGTTAACTGCCATTTCATAACAAACAGAATATTATAAGAACTGTCATAACAAATAATAATTTGTCATGTTAATCTGCTATTATAATAAAGAATTTAAGTTTACAAAGAAGAGTCTGAGGTTTCACAATGCCAGAACGCTTTAACTTTACTCCTCAGCCCTCTCTCCTGTCTGTCGTTAAGAAGAAACCTCAGAGGTTAGAGCACTCTTCATCAATTACGTAAAACAATTTCAGATAACAAAGTTTGATAAGGAGAAGAAGAGACGTGTTGATTTAAGATATATAAACCTAAGGGAAAGAGATCAAAGATTTAAGATCTATAACCGGGCGGAAATTTCTGCTATCGCATGTTCTTCGTGCAATCTATATGTTTATTTTTATTTATTATTATTATCAGAGATGAGTTTGAATTCATGATCCGAAGATTGTGTGTTAATTTCCGAGTTAAGGTTTACATTTGGTAATGCAGCGATTGAATAAATATCTCGTAATCATTGTTTTATAAAGATTCAATTTTGAGATTTATCTACGATTGATTTGTCTCACTATCTTTAAACTGTTATAAAGATATTTGCCCTTGATGGAGTGTGTAAATTATAATAAATAGAATTTATTATAAGAATTCAAGTTATTTATAATAAAATAGAATTTATTATAAGAACTAAGTATTTATAATAAATATAATTTATTATATGAACGGTTATTTATAATAAATATAATTTATTATATGAACAGTTATTCGAATTACACGTTTATAACGGTTTTTTAACGTGTATTCTTGGCCCTCTTCTCCTATCAATAAGTTATATATAGAAACCCTTCATATATGGGTTAGAGCACTCTTCCATCAATTACGTAAAAACAATTTCAGATATCAAAGTTTATAAGGAGAATCAAGGATTTAAGATCTATCACATGGCGGAAGGGGGGAAAGAGATCGAGTTTAAGATCTATAAGTGAAGAAATCTCATGGTGCATGTTCTTCAAACGGTATGAAATCCTATATGTTTATTTTTATTTATTATTATTATCAGAGATGAGTTTGAATTCGATGATCTGAAATATTGTGTGTTAATTTCTGTATTAAGGTTTACAGAAGCACCTGATAATGGCAGCAAGCAGTAGGAGAATCATCATGGTTAAAAATCGCCTCTGAGTAGGAGAACCATGAGCTGGAATTCTAAGAATTTATAATGTGAGAAAAAGAGATGCATGAGGGTGAAGATTCATAAGATGGAATCCTAAAAGTTGTCCTAATTTGTTTCACTTCTTAAATTTGGTCTCTTATATTAGAA
Organism: Tetrastigma voinierianum; assembly: GCA_016808115.1. Taxonomy (NCBI): domain Eukaryota; kingdom Viridiplantae; phylum Streptophyta; class Magnoliopsida; order Vitales; family Vitaceae; genus Tetrastigma; species Tetrastigma voinierianum. The sequence goes on along the minus strand of JAEQBH010005452.1, from coordinate 128,778 downwards.
ACACAACAATGTAATGGAAAATTCTCTACTATAAGAACATTTATTTAAAACATTCATATGAAAAAAGAGCATTTAGGATCCCATGTCTATAAAAAAACTTATTAAATATTTTTGAAAATAAATTGCTGCAGATGACTTCAAAGTCTTTAATATCGTTCTCTTTCCTAAGTGTTGCAGATTCTATTTTGATTCATAATAAAAATAATAGGATACAAAAAATATTAAGAAAAATATTTAATTTCATATTTAGTTATACTATGCAAAATATCAATGAAAATAAAAATTAATAGATATTATAATTTATTAACTTATAATTATTTTATTATATTTTCATATTTAATTATTTATTATAATTTATTTTATTTATTTTGCTTATTTTCTTTCCTTTACATATATATTCCATTAAAAAGAATTTAAATCCACACATGGCTTAGTTTTCTTTTTCTTATTTTGTTCTTTTTCTTTATTTATTCTTGTGTGTTTTGACTGGTTAAATATAGTAAGAAATAAGATAAAAGAGGAATATCATATTCTATTCCATTTTGGCCACTGACAGTATTATCCATCACTTGTTGTATTCAATCAAATTTACAATTGGTAGGATAATCTATATCCTTTCTATTCATGAGATGCTAATCACATATCCTTTTCTATATTATAATAGTACATATTAGATAAAGTGATCCTAGCCAATATTACTCAAGTCAATTGAAAAAAGAGAAGCCTATAGATACACTTAGGTTATATTATTTATAGTTGTGTGCTCTTGATCTTCTTACTCAAGAGAGAAGCCCTAGTCTCCCTCCCTAAGAAGACCTCCCTTCTATTGTGCCTACATTCATGAGATAAAGTAATTAGGTATAAGGTTGTTCGCTTTATGAGGCTTCTGGAACATAATTATATTACTTTTTATTGGATTTATTTAGAATTTCTAAATTGTTGGTGTGAATCTCCCTTTTTCTCTAGATCCAATGTTTTTATTATCAATGCTTCCGTTGTGCTTAGATATGGATAGCTATAAGATAGATTTGCATGCATCCTAATAGTCTAAAGATGGGAAAGGAAATATTGAAGTATGCCCTACATGAAGAATCCATGATTTGAATGTTTTTATTAAACTCTTAATGCACCAAAGTCTTACAATGTAAGAGATGTTATGAAAGAGCACTCTAATAGTATAATGCTTAACAAAATAGATGAATAATAAAAATTGGAACCATGTTATACATATAAATTCATTTTTTGTTACATCAAAACATTTCTTAAGGGCTACATCTGAAACGTGACACTATTGGAAATAGAAAAAGAAGTGTTAGTAGAAAGAAGAATTAATTAGTGACTACTATAACTAGTTATTTGAAGCTTGAGTTAAACAATCATGTTCCTAGAGCTTAGTTGGGGCTAGAAAGAGATTATTGAGTAAACAAGAATGTACGTGTTGAAGATTGTGGTCGTCATTTCAGTTGTTGGTTAAGCTTGGCGGTTAACAAGATGGTTAAGTTGTAACTTGAAGTTGTTAGACTTAAACGACTTAAACAATCCTTCTCTCTTAGCAATAGCCTAGGTGATAAGCTAGCTATATAAGGGTGTTGGTATGGGTTAAAGGAATAGAGAGAACATTGGCCATGGTGTGGCCTGAATCAGGGTCGGAGTTGACCAATCGTCGACAAACGAAACACCCATGGATCTGAGTGTCCTCGATAGCACACTATCAATCCATCTGCAGGGATATGTTTATTTTATTCAATGAACATTTTATATTATTTTCAAAACATATGACTATAGGTTTAATTTAGCCATGCGAAGTATATTACAAAATTTGTTTGTCCAATACTTTTACAAAAAGGTTACAAAACCACAATTCGGCTTTCTTCACAATTGTGGTTCCTAATGAGAGCTATCCACCGGTGTCTACTCTGCACTTGAAATGTTATCCCATATAGGGTGAGTCATGCCTAGTAGAGAAACTTCCTACAGATGTTACTCACATACAAGTGCGCATGCAATCTGGCATTTCGCATTCACATCAACCATTCCATACAGAATATGCAATTCTATCATACAATTCTATATGTCATGCCATGAAATGAGATGAGACTCAATCATGTACCATGCTCCGAGTCATTACCGACTCCTATCACACACACCACAATGCCCATGCGTGATAAAGCCGTCATTGATAAATCGCATCCGTAGTAATTTTAGAGCAATTCATTTGTTTATAAACCAAAACCTTTTGGATGTCATATTCTAATGACTACTTTCTTTTACAAAATCATGTGTCTTTTGTGGGTAAGCGAATTTTAGGTGTCTCACCCAGGGCTTGCTCATTTATCTGACTTTCCACGAGTTTGTCACCATTGGACACATATGTATAACAAAAATCACAGGGTCTTTCTTGCAGCGGGTGTATGTCTATCATACTTCTTTATTACGAGCACATATTTTCATGTTTACTATGACAATGTGACTCTGTTGAACTTGGTCAGCGATTACCAATACTCATCAAATCACTAAGTATGGTGTTTGATCGCGATCAATACACTTATACCCATAATCGATGTCTTAGTGCATATGCAATGTATTATGCCATTTCATATCAATTCCATGTCTCATATGTAATGAATGCCATATGGACAATTCCAGCATACAATTTATCATGTATCATGGATAATTTCCAAAAATTTCATCCAATTACTAACATATTAAAACATATATATCAACAAGAACAATCAAGCATGTTATCACAAAATCAAGCAATAACACTTTAAAACAGTCCATAATTTCGGACCTCACAAGTCGACCATACCATACACCACCAAAATAGGGCACAATCGGTCCACAAAATTCATGAACTAAAGTCAGGTTTAGTACAGCTAGTCGTTAACGGACTATAAAGCAGGTCCATGAAATCGTCTGAAATTTACTTGCTTGAGTGAGTGCAAAATCTAGACCACGACAAATAAATAGCCTAACTAGGGTAGTCCTAGGGAAATGGACCATAACTTAGAGTGTAGAGGTGGGTTTGGTGATTCAAAGCCCTACATCAAGTTCACTGATGTAGCTAAAATTTACATGAAGGACCCGAGTCTAAATTCCCTCGGTTTCCCATCAAAAAATCAGTCCTAAAATTCAGCCAGTGTGTAGGATCAAAATAAGGCAACATTCCCATATTTCAAAATTCGACCAAACAACCCCTTAGACGAACACAACCTCCCACAGCCCTTATAGTGGAAAATAAACCAAAGTAGGAAGGATCCTATCTCTTTGAGTATAGCCCTCGGACTTTACTTCTTAATTCCAGATGAGTTAGACCGCCAGACGTGGGTTCATTGCTCCCTCTTTCTCTCCCTTTTTTCTCCTTATCCCTCTCTCTCTTTCTTTCCTTTCTCTCTCTTTTCTTTTTCCTTCTCATTTCCTTTATGCTCTTCCCTTCCTCTACAAATCGGCCTCCCATTTTATAGGAATGTCCATTAGCATGCATATGGACACATGGCTTGCCATGTGTCACGACACCGTTACTTACTCGAAAAAGTAAAATTATGAGTTGTCTCGGAATTGATGAGAGTCGCATGGGTAACTAGATTTTACAGTTCAAAATTTAATGGTGGTCGTTTCATCATCCAAGATCTAGAAAAATTCTAAGTTTTCAACTGTATAAGTAGCGACCAAAGTTCACTATGTTTGCCTCGTTTTTTGTAAAGTTAATTCCGGGTTTACATTCTTCCCCCCTTAAAGAATTTCATCCCAAAAATTCATCGCACATATCACATACAATCACACATGCATATGCTGCGAGTCATTTTTTAATGATAAACAACATACCTTCATCCTGGAATAGGAAGGATGGGTGGCACACATCGAGTCCTTACGTTCCGTGTTGCCTCATCCATCCTCGGTGCGCCCTGACACCCAGCTACTAGCCTCACGAGTCTTGACGCCAGAAACGATCCGTATCCTTGTGACGAGTCCCTCCTCAGAAGGTCCATTTGTATCAACGGAAGTAGGCACCAAAGCTGATCCACTACATGAGTCGGATGGGTGTTTTAGACATGGGGCGTGGAATACTACATGAACCTTGATAAACCTAGCGGTAATGCCAAGCGGAATTCCTGTTGTAACCACCACATCGGGTACCTCGATGGGTCCGATGTACCTCGGTGATAACTCCCAGCTTGCCCGATACGAAGCACTCCCTCTTATGCATCACCTTGAGAAGACATGATCCACTGGCCAAACTCTAGGGTTCTTCTTGGTTTGTCGACATAGCTCACTGTAACTCACAGTCGTGAGAAGACACTTGTATCAAGTCCACCTTTTAAAAGGTGTCCCTTTGCTAGAAATTAGGACTATAGGCGTATCTCTCCCACCTCCATCCACAGACTAGGAGATCGCCTGGCCTCCCGTATAGTGCCTCATAGGTCATCGTATCTCGCGATAAGCCCATTTATTTGTAAGCAGAATTCCACTAAGGGTAAATGCTTTTCCAGGCTACGTAAGATCCAGGCGTACTCGTAGCATGTCCTCTGGCTATCTGGATGGTTCTCTCTGTGGCCAGATCCATCCTAGGGATGAAGCGGTGCTCGTCATCAATTGTGTCCCCGTGGCTCTCTGACTCTCGAAAAATGAGTCATAAGCACGGGATTTCGATTACGATATTATGGAAAATTTTAAGAAAACATATTAGCCAAAATGAGATCCCCAGAAACATTTTATGATTTCTAAGAGACAGAGGCATCTAAAGGCATGAGTGATCAAAGCGAGTAAAACACTCATTGGCTGGATCATCCTCTTATGTATAATTTATAGAATTTCTCAGTGAAGGTCATCAGTACAATTAGAAAGTGTGCCGACTTTGCAGGCGGTCTCGATCACCCTGCCGCGTCATGCCCTGCGTGATGTTAAATTGCTTGAGTGAGTCCACAAATTCATCATGACATGCTCAAGCTTCCGGCTTTGCTACCTCGATGCATTTGGGTAACCACATCGGCCTGCGGGTGTTCGCTTTTACATCTTGACACGTGAGACATAAACAAACAACATCCCAACTTGCTTTCATTCCACTCGATAATATTGGCAATGAAGATCATGGTACATCTTTATGCCCTTGGATGTACAACAAAGCGAAGCGATGGAACTCCTGAGGATCTTATCTCCAATGCTTGACGAGGAACCCTGATCTTGCCCTATCACAGAGACTACCATTAGGTGAATGGCCCGACCTTCGTCACTTGTACCTAACTGTACCTGGTCCCTAATGGACGCTATCTTTATGTCTTGTCCTTGGGACTCAATCACTCTGCTTAGTAGGGAAGGCGTAGCCACTAAAATCCCTAAAATGCAAGTCGATCTACGTAATTAGAATATTGTCTCATAACCTTAAGCGTCGCCACTCGGGAAGCTATACTATGATACTTCCTATGACTTACGGTTGGGCATCAACCACCACATTTTGCCTTCTTGGGATGTGTCTGAAAGTGAACCTCATAATCCTCGAGTACTCCGTCCACCTACATTGCCTCGTGTGAGGTCCAGTGAGTAAAGATGTATTCGGACTTTTGTGGTTTAAAAACACTCGAATTGCTCCATATAGGTACTAGTGCCAAATCTTTAGGGAGCCAAAGAAGACAGGTATTTTCAAATTCCATATCATGTGTGGGTAGCCGCTCAAGATTCTTTAATTATAGGGAACGCCCAAGCCCTGACCCTCTTGGATTGCATCAAAACACATCCCAGTCTTTTGAGACATCCTGATATCTTAGTGTACCTCATCCACTATCAGGACTATCAAAATAGAAGCGAGTAAGCCTCCTTTCGAGTTTACGTAATGCGCTTCTGCATAAGTCATTCTACTCAAACTTGACCTCCTTCCTGGTCAACCTCGTCCATAGGTGCAGCTAGTCGTGAGAAGTCTTGAATAAATCTCATGTAGTACATTGTCAATCCCCGAGAAAATGCATATCTGGCCGGCCTTGAAAGTCTCTCCCCAACTCAACTGCCTCTACCTTCTTTGGGTCAGTGATGCGGCTTAGGCCGATATCACGTGCCCAAGAACCGCCAGTAAGCCCAGGAACTTACACTTATTGAACTTGGCGCCTGAGTGATGTTCTCTCAGGGCCTGGAGAACAGTCCTCAAATGATCCTCATGCTCCTTCTTAGACTTGGAGTATACCAAGATGTCGTCAACAAAGACTACCACAAACTGATCTAGATAGGGTTGGAATACTTTATGCATGAGATCCATGAATACCGTAGGAGCATTCGTCAATCTGAAAGGCATCACTATGAACTCGAAATGCCCATACCACGTTAGAAAAACTGGTTGTCTTAGGGATCTGCTCACCCAACCTTTCGGTGATAATTGGCAGGTGCAGAGATCTATCTTAGAAATACTACGCCCACCTCAGATGATCAAACAAATCGTGATCCGCGTGAAGTACCTATTCTTGATAGACGTTCAATGGTGATAACCTATGCATGTCGAGGAGTCTAGTCTTTTTTCTTTGCAAATAACACCGGAGCGCCCCAAGGTGAAGTGCTCGATCTAATAAATCCTTTGTCTAACAAGTCTGATTGGGCCATGGTTTCCTACAACTCCCGATAGGCACCATTCTCAAGTGCGAAATAGAATTGTACGAGTGTAAGCTTCGATTGTGAGTCTACATTCCTATACGGAGGTAGTATCAGGTGGTTGTCAACATCCACATACTCACAAACCACCAGAGGTAGACTGAATCTTGTCTCACCTTGTCCTCGAGGTAAGGCTTGCTGTGACCAGAGTCAGTGCCCGTACCACCTAGAATCTACGTAAGCGAGGTAAAGCATTGTGCTTATCCCCTTGAAACATAACACGAATACCATCCTATGTGTAGGCAATAACTCTCCTACGATCACAATCGATGACGACACGATGGGCCATCAGCCAATCCATCCCAAGGATGACATCAAACTCTGATATGTTCGTAACCCGAAGGTCCACCGTGAGAAGAATCCCTGAGCACTCTAACTCCAACCACGACATATCTTATCAGCCCTTACCTAGTTCCTGGGGAGAACTCTATCTGATGAAAACTTCTAGGTTTCAACCTCTAAGCCCAAATCTTTCACTCTGAGGATGCTATGATAAAAAAATGAGATGCAGGAATCAAACAATACTCTTGTCCATAGGCGAGAGAGTAGAAAAACCCTAAATAACTTGACTAATCTATGACTCATTTGAGGTGTAATGGCATAGACCTCGCCCTAGGTCCTTGAAGTCCAGAAGCATGAGCCACAGCCCATTGCTTTGTGCGAAGTAGTATGACCTTGTGCAGCGCCCTTCTGTTGTCTATTGTCTCCTCTTGACATGTCCCACCTTGCATCCCAGCTCGGAGCCCCAAAGTGTCTCCCACTATGGGATGATCGACCTTGGCACTTATACGATAGTTCTTGACCTTGTCCACGAAACCACTCTGAAGTAGTCTCTGCTTCTTCCACAGCTAGAAGAAGGTTGGTTATCCTTCCTCTTATCCTTGCTTTTTGCATCTCTCGGATGTTACGTGCGTCATCCCTTCCTTCTCGATATCTGTAATGAAATATACACTTAGTAGTTTTGGCATGTTTAGCAAATTTTAAACATGTTTGGAACTGAAACATGGCCTAGGAAATCTTTGATTTAAGACCAAATATGGTCTCACAGGGGAAGGAATAAGCCAGTAAGAAGAGAAGAGGGGAGAAGAAGAAGAAGTGGAAGAGGAAGAGAAGAAGAAAGGAAGATAAAAAAAAGGTATGGAAACTAATCTTGAGTATGGAATTATGAATTCTTGTATGAAATTCCATGCAATTTGATGATTGTATCTTACTCACAAACCTAGGGTTTGTTGGGTTATCTAACCTAAAATTATTAAAAAGTAAGGTTGGTGAAACCTTAAATAGTAAGAAAAATATGGAATCCTCCGCTTTGAGGTTGGATTCATGGATTAGTATAAACTAATTGAGTTAGGGTTTAGGAACAAACCTAACTAATCTTTTATATTTGGTTCCTCTTGTGGGTTATGACCCACCATTATAGATTTGTTTTGGGAGGAATTTATGATGGGTTTGGTGTAAAATAAGTATTGAAAGATGATTTAGTAAAATAGAGGATTCTGAAGATGAATTTGGAGTGGTTTTGATGTGTATATAGATCATTGAGTTGATTTGGGTACCAACAAATGGAAAAATGGGAGAAAAACCACCATTATGGGGAAATTTAAATTGATACGGGTACCAAACGGTGGTATCGGTGCGGGTTGTGATTCATCTGCTAGTGCTTTAGTGCCAGGTACCCATTGCTTCCCATTTTTGGACGGAGTGTTCGTATTTTGGCCATAACTTGGTAATTTCTGATCCGATTTGAGTAATTCAAGTTTCTAATTAAACTAGACTTCAAGGAGAACCAAACATATTTAAATAGCTACCTTCGAATTCGGACTCTAAGTGGCCCAAAATTCACTAGAAAGAGGTATGTTCAAAAGCGAATTTACAGCGGTTTTGATCCTTAAAGTAGTCCGGGTTGTTTAGGACATAACTAGAGTTTCGGTGCTCCGATTTGGGTGATTCCAGTTGGAAAAGAACCATTAGCACCTTAGCTTTAAAGTAGTACAAAGAACCAGTGTCAAATATGAAGTTAAGACTCCTGAAGAATGAGTATTACAAACTGTCCCTAGTGTAATATCGGTAAACTGACTAGTTTTGCATGAAAGTGCCATAACTTTAGTTTGGATGATTCAATTGGATTGATTCCAATTTCTAAGTAAAGTAGATTCATAGAGGAACAAGGATACATGAATATGATATGAAACATGAAAACGGCGAAATATGAACATAGACATGAATATGAAGGTAAAATGCCATGATACAATGTGATTAAGATAGGTTATAAGTTAAGACATATATTAGTATGACTACCTAGAGTAAGAAGAATGAATGAGTGGACGTTCTGATCGGTGCTTCGGCACTCCTACTGGTGCTCTGACACTTACATTACGTGGCGAGGCGGAAAGTTGCGATCGTGCTTGACTCTGGCAGTCTTCACGACACCCATTACGTGGGCGGGCTACGCGTTCTTATCGATTCTTGACGCTCACGCTGGTGCTCACGACACTTACATTCGTGACGGGCATGTATCAGTTGATCTTTGTACACACCTTGGGTTCTTAGTGTACTATGTCCATCTCATTCATGGTTCTCGGTTTAGGTGCTTATTTATAGATATGTATATAAAAGTACATGAATAAGACCCGGTATGCTTAGCATAGCCATGCAAATCTTGTGTACCCTTGGGTACCATATCATTGATTTGTATAACAAAGTCATGAAACATAAAGAGCAGAATGGACCACGCTAACATGAATATGTATAAGTTTGAATATGAGGATTACGATATAAACCTATTGGATATGTTACGATACATATGAACTCGGTATATGTATTTGATGTGATTTGTACCTACTACGGACTAGTAATAAAGGTATGCATAAGTGCGATAAACCTTGTATGTATTAAGACTGAATAAGAATAAGAGTAAAAGAAATGAATATGGTAAAGATGCGAGATATGCCTGCAGATACCTCTGTATACATTCTGTAGTACCTACGAGTACTTTTGTACCAGTAAAATGTTCTGTAGTACCTACGGGTACTTAAGGTAATAAAAACTCTGGGAATAAGCTCAAAATAATACAAGAGTATAGATTTGTAATACAAGTATATGCTCCATAATATAAGTATAAAGTCTGAAATACAAGAATAAACTTTGCTTAAAAGCAGTATAGGATTACGTAAAATTGAAGTATAAGATCAGTAATAAAGGAATAAGATCAGAAATACGAGAATAAGTATAAGGTGTAGTACTGGGCCTACGTATCGATTAATTTACGTGAGTACCTACGAGGTACCTCGACCTCGCCCCGGATAAGGATAAACTGGTGAGTACCTCACGGGTCACCCAGTATGAGTATAGGATTAAGTAGTACCTCTGGTGCTTTTAATTAATTATAAAGTTTGATATAAGCACAATTATGTGTCTTTTGGGACATTTGAATAGTAATCCTTGGCGCCAGTATAAAATAGGATTCACTTGATACTTTAAGTAAATGTTACGTAATATCTACCTTAGTACCTACGGTACCTCTTAACAAGTGTAAACTCAGTGAGTATAAATTATAAGCCTATGGTATAAGTATAAGCCTTGCCATTTTTAAGGGTATCTCTGTATAAACATAAGTTCTTGTGAACTCCTCGAGAGATCGGGATGATATCAATGCCTTAATTCTCGATTACTCATTCAGATGCAGGCGATCCTTTGAGACTGCGAGATAATTATAAGTCCAGAGACAAATATCGATTATAAGTCCAGATATATATATGTCCTTTGGGAGGTCTAAATAAGTATCGTCGTCTGAGCATGAAGTGTGTCTACGGAGACAAGTATGAAGTATATGTATAAACAATGCAAAAATCACGAGGGAATGCGAGATAGAGTATGTGTCCTATGGAAATAAGTAAATATGTGTCCCTACGGAGATTGGAATGCAGAATAAGTATGCAGCTAAGTGTAAGATCTGAGTAAGTATAAGTTGCTATAAGTATAAGTTTAGTGCAGTATCACGAAGTCTGAACAAGCATAGGATTTGTTAAAGGATAATTAATAATGTAAATCACATTAGATGAATTCCTTGAAGATTACGAGGATCGAGTTAATGTTATATGTTTATTATGATTTAGTATAAGTGCATGTGTTTTTGTATAAGTCATATGTTTCCCACTAAGCGTAAAGAAACATACGGGTTTTTAATGTCAAATTAATAGTCTGAAGACGTCTGAAAACATCAGCATATAAATTTGGAGGCGACACACTTCATCAACATGAGTTCTGGCGCTCTGAATATGTAATTGAAATGTAAAGTTGTTTTGCATATTTATAAGTAAATGAGACTCGGTATATGTGTATAGATATGGATGGACAGCTCAAATTGGTAGTTAACTGTGTATGTAAATGATTTTATTATTACGGAAGTTGTTTGTATACTTGCAGTCTGAGATTCGACTACGAGCTTCAAGCAATTAAGAGTCGAGTATATAGTCGCGCCCGAACTACGGTTCGGATCCAGCCATTCGGGTCGGGTTGGGAATCGGGGTGTGAAAGAAAACAGTAAGGCATAGTTTTCATTATTAAGTCCATATCTTGCGGTAGAAGTCCCGCAATTTTCCCGGATGGATAGTTTCGGTCCATCCTGAGCTTTCTCACCTTGGCCATGGTACACATAGTCATCGATTAAAACAAATGAATTCAATAAACTTAGCCATGTATTCAAGCACCGTCATAGTTCCTTGTCTCAATTCCAGGAACTCCTGAGCTTTTGCATGTCGAGCAGATGTTGGGAAAAACTTACTCATAAAGAGCTCTTGGAACTCTTCCCATTTCATTGCCTCTAAGTCCCTTGAGGCTTTGACCTAATCCCACCATATTTGGGATTCACCCTCTAACTGAAACACGACTAGCTTTATCTTGGTGGCATCGGAGGTAATCTTCATAGCCTCTAATATCTTTTCCACTTGCTGGAACTAATGATCAACTATCATTGGATCCCCTCCCCCCTAAAGGTCGGAGGATGATGTGCCTTGAACCTTTGGAGGTTACTTAGCCCCCCTTGGCTTGCCATTGCACTAGCCTGTGCAATGGTAGTAGCTGCTGCACTCTCCTGTGTAATAGTAGCAGTTGTAGCACCAATAGCCTCCATGAAGGCTTGTTGGTCAAAGGCTGGTGGTAGTGGGTTGTTGCTCCGCCCACTGCCTCGGCGTCCCCTTCCTCGACTGCCATTTACATGTGTCAAATAGCAAATTGAGATTCATTTTTCTTTTTTAACTAGTAGTGCATATGACATCCCATCCTGAACTATTCAGTTTACTCATTTTTTAAACCCCTAAGGTTATGTTCTCTAACCCTAGTGTTCATCTTTTCCTATATACATTTTACCATGTATATAATTCACATAACACACAATCATGTAGCATATTGAGCACGAAACATGGAAATGCCATAAATTCCATGATCCCCAGACCCATTACATGACCACTAGGTGTTTGTATACCTAAGCTTTGATACGAGCGTAGCGCCCAAAATCGAGATTAGTTGATAGCAGTCAACATGGAAGAATACGAGTGGATCACCAGGTGTGTCTTGATACCACATTGTCCAATCCCATCTACCAGGATTTGTTTATTCACATTAGTGAACATTTTATGTTATTTTGAAAAATATTACTATGAGTTTAATTCTGACCACATATAAAAATATATTACAAAATTTGTATCCCGATACTTTTACAAAGGTTACAAAACCCGCAATCCGGCTTTCTTCACAATTGTGTCAGGGTCTTAATGAGAGCCGTCCACCTGTTTGCTTGTGACTTGAAATGTTATCCCATATAGGGTGAGCCACGCCTAGTAGAGAAACTTCTTATAGAGGCTACTCCCCACCTAAGTGCACATGCAATGCAAGCACTCGCATTCACATAAACCATTCCATACAGAATATGTAATTATATTATGAAATTTTATATGTCATGCCATGAAATGAGATGAGACTCAATCACGGTAATTACGCTTCGAAATATTACCGACTCTATCACACATCACAATGCCCATGCGCATAAAATCGTCATTGATGAATCACATCCAATGATCATTTTCAAACAAATTTCATTTTGTTTATAAACCAAAACTCCGATGTCATATTCTAATGACTACTTTCTTTCCAAAAATCACGTGGTTCATGGGTAGTGAATTTTCGGGTCTCACCCAGAGGATTCACTTCGTACACTTTCACCCAGCTTTCACCGTTGGACACATATGGCAAAAAAATACTGTGTCTTTCACCCGAGGGGGTATCTATCCCTCGATGCATATTACCCGACACATATTTTCGCGTTTCGCACAGCGCACTTTACTGAATCTCGCCAATAAGATTAGCTCACTCATCAAATCACCAAGTATGGTGTTCGATCGCAATCATGCACTTGGCTACCCATGAAATGAGATGTCTCAAAGGCATATGCAATGCATTATGCCATTTCATAACAACTCCATGTCTCATATGTAGTGAATGCCATATGGACAATTCCAGCATACAATTTATCATGTATCATGGATAATTTCCAAACATTTCATCCAATTTCTAGCATATTAAAACATATATATTAGCAAGAACAATCAAGCATGTTATCACAAAATCAAGTAATAGCACTTTAAAACAATCCACAATTTTAGACCTCACAAGTTAGCCATAATAGACCACCAAAATAGGGCACAATGTCACACCCCGATTCTACAAAACATTGGAATTGTGAAGGATTCCATATCTACTCATTATCATCTAGGGCTTTTCAACCAAACTTCCCTTCAATCTAGAGTTAGAATGTTTGCCTAGCAAAACCCTAGAGAAGGGAACCAAATTAATGTCCAAATGAAACCCTAGCCATCCATACCCAAGTAATTCTTGTATCAAAATCATGCTAGAATCCATAATTTTCATACAAAATTCATACCAAAGTCACATCCATACCTTTGCTTGATCTCGCTTGAACTTCTCTCTTCTCTTATTCTCTTCCCTCTTCTTCTCCCTTCTCTTCTACTGTTCTTCTCCCAATTTGAGACCAAACGGTCTTTAAATCCAAAATATCCTTAGTCTTGTTTGGCCCCTTTAAACCCATTTTTGGGTTAGTTTTATTTATTTGCATTTTGGTCCTCCATCCTTCTAGGAATTACACAACAATTCTATTATTTATACTTTGGCCTCAAATCTTGTCAATTTATGACTTTTGAGTCCCTCTTGACCACCACAATTTTATCCTTAAATCTTGTAAATTCAGTCTCTCAAGCTCTGTGTTTCGTATTTAACTCATGAAATGTAATAAATTATGCTACAAAATAATTCAAACATAATCGAAACCCGCTAGGGTATGTTTGGGGTGTTACAAATCTCCTTATAAGAATTCTCATTCTCAATTACTTGTACTGTGTATGTTCTATATCAGATCCTTTCTTTTATGTCTTTTACGTGTGTCGGAGCTGACTCCTCACTGAGCCACATCAAAGCCCACGTAACTACATCTCAAGTCTTAATCTTTCAAAGTCGGATTGGTACTATTCATTCTAGTCGATATGGGCGTGGACATGACATCCGCATTAGGCCAACACATTACTATGTAGGTACATCCTTAATTTAAGACTTATCCAGAAACGCCTAAACCTAGGCTCTGATACCAACTTGTCACACCCCGATTCTACAAAACATTGGAATTGTGAAGGATTCCATATCTACTCATTATCATCTAGGGCTTTTCAACCAAACTTCCCTTCAATCTAGAGTTAGAATGTTTGCCTAGCAAAACCCTAGAGAAGGGAACCAAATTAATGTCCAAATGAAACCCTAGCCATCCATACCCAAGTAATTCTTGTATCAAAATCATGCTAGAATCCATAATTTTCACAGTGTCTATACCAAAGTCAAGCATCCATACCTTTGCTTGATCTTGGCTTGAACTTCTCTTCTCTTATTCTCTTCCTCTTTCTTCTTCTCTCTCTCCCTTTCTTCTTTCCTCTACGGGGTTCCTTCTCCCAATCTTAAGACCAAATTTGGTCTTTAAATCCAAAATATCCTTAGGCCTTATTTGGCCTCAAAACCCATTTTCGTTAGTTTTATTTATTTGCATTTTGTCCTCCATCCTTCTAGGAATTACAACAATTTATTATTTATACTTTGCCTCAAATCTTGTCAATTTATGACTTTGAGTCCCTCTTGGACCTCACTATAATTTTATCCTAAATCTTGTAAATTTTCGTCTCTGCTTCTGTTTCGTATTTAACTCATGAAATGTAGCCAAATTATGCTTACAAAATACCTCAAACATGTTTAAAATCGCTAGGGTATGTTTTGGGGTGTTACAAATCTCCCCCCCTTATAAGAATTTCGTCCTCGAAATTCATACTCTAGCCTGTGCATGTTCTATATCAGATCCTTTCTTTTTATGTCTTTTAAAGAAGCTGGAGCGTGACTCTCACTTGAGCCATCAAAGCTCCATTAGAACTACATCTCAAGTCTTAATCTTTCAAAGCTGGATTGGTACTTATTCATTCTAATGATATAATGTGACAAGGACATCCGTGACAGCTAACACATTACTATGTAGGTACATCCTTAATTTAAGATTCTATCCAAAACGCCCTAAACCTGGGGCTCGATACCAACTTGTCACACCCCGATCTCTACAAAAACATTGTAATTGGTGAAGGATTCCATATCTTACCATTATCATCTAGGCTTTTCAACCAAATCCCTTCAATCTAGAGTTAGAATGTTTGCCTAGCAAAACCCTAGAGAAGGGAACCAAATTAATGTCCAAATGAAACCCCAGCCATCCATACCTAAGTAATTTTAAATAAAATCATGCTAGAATCCATAATTTTCATGGTTAAAATTATACTAAAAAGTCAAGCATCCATACATTTTTGCTTGATTCGCTTGAACTTCTTCTTATTCTCTTTCTCTTCTTCTCCTTCTTTCTTCTCTACGTTCTCCCACCTGAGACCAAATTTGGTCTTTAACCAAAATATCCCAGCCTTGTTTGGCCCTCAAAAACCCATTTTTGGGTTAGTTTTATTTATTTGCCTTTTGGTCCTCCATCCTTCTAGGAATTACACAACAATTCTATTATTTATACTTTGGCCTCAAATCTTGTCAATTTATGACTTTTGAGTCCCTCTTTGGACCAATTACAATTTTATCCTTAAATCTTGTAAATCTCCTGCCCCTGCTTCTGTGTTTTGCATTTAACTCATGAAACAAATTAAATTCATAGTTTTTACAAAATACCCTAAACATGTCGAAAAACTACTGTGGTATGTTTCTGGGGGTGTTACACACACCGGGCTCCCAAACAATGTGGAACCAGTCCTAGCTTAGTGGCACCACAAGTCACACATACCACCAAAATAGTGCATGAAATCAATATAAAATCTGCACCGAAATTAGTCTAAAAATCTAGATTAATAACAACAAACAAATTTCCAACTAGGTAGCCTGAATGCAATCACATAATCAATGTGAGAGGTCCGTTCGGGTGATTCAAAAGCCTACATCAAGTTCACTAATGTAGCTACAATTTTCATGAAGGACAAAAGTCCGAAGTCCCTTAGTTTCTCACTAGAAAATCAGTCCTAAAACCTGGCCAATATGTAGGATCAAAATAGGGTAACATTCTCATATTTCAAAATTAAGCCAAACAGCCCCTTAGGGCAAAGACACAACCCCACAGCCCTTATGGTGGAAAATAAACCAAAGAAAAGAGAATCCCTACCTCTTTGATTTTAGCCCTCAGACTTTACTTCTTGGTCCGACGAGTTTCAACCGTCGGAACTTAGATTTCCTTTTCTCCCTCTTTCTCTCCATTTTTTCTCCTTCTCTCCTTCTCTCTCTCTTTATTTCTTTCCTTTCTTTCCCTTTTCTTTTTCCTTCTCCTTTCCTTACTGCTCCTACCTTCCTCTACAAATTGGCTTCCCACTTTATAGGCATGTCCATTGGCATGCATGTGGACACATGGCTTGCCATGTGTCACAGATGTATTTGCCTTTGCATGCCTTGTGACACATGGCAAGCCATGTGTCAAACATGCATTTTCCATTTCCATCTCTTATAGACATTGTTTGCCTCATGACACTTGACACTCAAGGTTCGAAAAACGTGAAATTCAATGTCTCAATTCACGAAATTTACGGATAACTAGATTCAGGAGACGAAGTCTACGGTGAGGTCCATTTCATCATCCGAGATCTAGAAAAATTCCAGGTTTTCAACTTGTATCGTAGCGACTAGTTCACCTTGTTTGCCCAATTTTCTTAGAAAAGTTCAAATTTACCCAGGTTTTACACATGGTATAGTGCCTATGGGGGTGCTTCCTCGATGGAGAGGAGCACCGTGTAAGGAGCTTGTTGTGAGTGTGCATCCTGGACAGTGGTGCATGGCAAGGGCTGTAGAGAAATAAGCTCTGTGGGTATGGATTATGTCGTAGGGATTAAAGAACAGTCATGGATGTACATGCATAGGGGAATTCTGAGAACCTATTGCATACCAATATTATACCCGAGAATGAAGATGAGTTCTTTCTTCTCTCATATCTCTTTGATTTCTCCTGGTTTTATCGTTATTGTTTGATGCTTGAAAACCAACAAGTGGTGTGGTGAGTATGGATCTAACACGTGTGACAATGTGGTGAGCCCCTTGCTCTAATAGGTGGTGCTTTACGTAAGGTGTGTGCCTAAATGCACTGAAGACATGAAAAAAAAATCCTTGTTTTAGGGGAGCTTCGATGGAACTTTGTTCAAGGGGAGGATTGTTGAGTGTGCACCCAAAAGTCCCAATCCAACATCTGATAGGAATGGGAAAGCTTATGAATATATAAGCATGGATTACTTCTCGAAAATCAAACAATAAAACTAGTAGGGGTAAGAAGCCAGTGAAGATCCTACGTTATTTTCCCTTAATACCAAGGCTTCAAAGGCTATTTGCATCAAATAAGACCTTTGATGACATGAGCTGGCACTATGAGAGGCGAAAAAAAGATGGAATGCTTAGATATCCTGCATATGGGGAGTCATGGAAAGCATTTCATGCTCATTTTCTAGATTTTGCATATGATCCATGTAATGTAAGACTTGCTTTTTCTAGTGATACCTAATCCTTTCGACAATGAGCCAACCATAGTACTTCAAGTAGTTATATCGGGACCTATATAACATAATACATTGGGCTTGTATGAAACAATCTTTCTTCATTCTTTCAATGATTATTCTAGGAGAGAAGGGTCCAGGAAATGACATTGATGTCTATTTGTAACCTTTGATAAAAGAGTTAAAGAAGACGTGGGAAGGTGAAGAAACATATGATGCTTCAGCTAAGCAACATTTTCTCATGCGTGCTACGCTAATGTGGACAATAAATGATTTTCCTACCTATTCTATGCTAGCTTTCTCTGCTGAGCACTAAGGGGGCATTCAATAACCTTTGTCAGGTTGAGTTCACAAATTCCAAATGGTTAGAGAAAGGTGGTAAATATAGTTATATGGGTTATTGTAAGTGGTTACCATCAATATTATTTACAAATTTTCAAAAGCTTTATTTCTCGATGGTTACAAAGAATTATGTGCAGACCTACAAGCCATAGTGGCAGTGATATCTTAAGGCAACTAGATAATCTCCAATTTACATTAAGAAATAACTCAAAATCTAAATAGCAAGGTAAAACATGAAGTAAAAAGCGATCAAGAGATGAAGATGAATCAAATGATGCTGGCAATCTTAGTACTAAACAAAAAAAAATCCAATCGATTTGTGGAAAAAGAAGAACATTTTCTTTATGTTACCTTATCGGGAACATAACTTGCTTTGCCACTGGCGTGATGCATATTGAAAATGTGTGACAATTTTCGCACTTTGTCAATCTTTGATCAAAAGTCTAAAGATATTATGAAGGCCCACCTTGAATTGATAGATATAGGAATCATGCTCGAACTCCACCCTACTATGGATTCAAGTGGGAAGATGCATTTTCCCTTAGCATCCTTTGCTCTGATTATGAAAGAAAAAGATATTTTTTGTCAAGTTCTAAAGGATGTGAAAATGCCTGATGGATATGTGTCTACTTCTTGGATGTAAACTTGAATGATAGAAAATTATATTAAAAGTCATGGATTGCTACATTCTCGATTGGAGATCTCCTCCCATTAGTATTGAGAGCTAGTAGTCCATCTAAACAAGTAATAAAAATCTCAGTTGAGCTAGCTTATTGTTTCAAGGCTATATGTTCAAAGGTGATTGATGTTAATAAATTTGATAAAATTCAAAGAACGATTGTATTAATGCTTTCATTACATGGAGATGATATGTCTTCCTTCTTTTTCAATATAACGATCCATTTGCGGTTCCATCGGTGGAAGAGAGATAAAACTTGGTGGTCTAGTACAATATAGATGGATTTATCCAATTGAGAGGTTTGTAGTTTTATCCTTTATAGCTAGCTAGTTACTTGAATCCTTTTTATTTTTCCTAACAAACCCTTTTGGAATGATTTTTTTTTTCAACTTAAGTCCTTTGTTCCCTATAAATAATATGTTAGAAACAAGGCTTATCCGGAAGGGTCAATTGTTGAATGATACATAGCCAACAAATGTTTAACATTTTGTTCAAGATACCTTAAAGGGGTTGAGATAAAATTTAATCGGCCTTTAGGTAACCCAAACCCACCTACAAACATTCAGATCAAGTACTTATTTAAAAGTGTTGGCCAAGATATAGGAAAGGTTGAAGATGTTGTCCAAGATGATCTTTCTTGCTTCGAGCACATCGATATGTGCTACGACTCTAAGGGACTTAGATGTATGATTTCACTAGTAAGTTATTGTCATTCTTAGTAGTTAATTAAAATTGTATGCGCATATTATAGAACTTCTCGATAATAAATTTGAAATGCAAACTTTCAAAGAATGCGTCAATTTTGAGAGGAGAAGACGTCACCATGCCTGTATGGATCAAAATGAGAGCAGAAAAGATAATAAAATGATAAGTTCCATTATCGCTCTGCATCGCAGGCATAATTAGATTATGTAATCTATGCTAATAATAATACCTTTTGATTCTATAAATAAAGGTGTCAGCTTTTAAATTGGTGGTATCCGTGCAACATGTGATCCAAATATACAAAAAAAAAAATTCGTTGGTCTTAGTAAGGGTCCAAGTAAAGTGGCAAAAAGATTTTATGGTTTCATTATCAATGGAATCAGATTTCATACCATGGATTGAGGAGAGCAAAGATTGTGAGAACCCGAGCAAAGTGAAATAATAGATTACCTTACAATATAGGCTGCAAGCCTGGAAACTTCTAGATCTCGATGATACACGGACTACACCATTGAGTCTTATCTTGTGAAATCTAGTTGCATAGTCGACCACGCGACCGGATACCGACTTCACGTGTTCGAGGCAAAGGACGAATGACACGACTCACACATGGAATACACACGTGCCATGTGGTAATCAAACAAATGAACACTTGGCACATGGAAAAGCCATGTCATCATGCATGAAATAAGTAGGGAATAAGTAGTATGATGAACACATGGCATGGTGATCACATGTGTCAAGATGATCGAAAGGTGTTCTACAATTTGCATTCAAAATGAGTTCGTGGTGCTAAGGAGAAAAGGAAGGAAAAAAGATAGAAAGAAGAGAAAGAAAAGAGGAAAAGAGTGCTGAAAGTGGAAAAAGGAGGTCTAGCTTCTACTGGTCTCAAGTGTTCAAATAGCAAGAGGTTCAATGGGTTAGGAAGTGAGCTAATCTGGGCTCCAAGAGGTAGGGGTTCTCTCTTACTTTAGCTATTCTCTATTTAAGGGCCATTTAATGGCCATGAGGTATAGCCCTAATGGTAGGGTTGGTGTAAGAACAGTTGTGATCAAATTGTTGATCATTTATGGACCAGTTTCTGGGTCCTTTTTGTTTCTCAAACTGCGCCAAACAGTTATGTTTGTCGAAAGTAATGGATTTTAGCTGACTATTTCTTGCGGGTGTGTCGTTGGGTCGGTACCGGATCGACATGCCGAACTATATGTGTTGTCATTGGTCCGAATACGAAGATCTAGTTTGTGTGTTGTTGTTTGATCAATGATATGGTGATCGTGGTAAAATCACGTTGATATATGCTTACTTGATGTATTAACGCGGGGTTATATGATGATGTGAATTATATGCTATGATATAATTATCCATGAATCGTGAATTCACATGTAGCTCTATCGGTTTCAGAATATGAAAGGACTTGCAATAGCATTTTGCATTGCATATGCACGAGGACATCAAGGGGCGGAAACGTGTGAGTACAATGACATAAATTAATACCGTGGTTCGTGTTTAATGGTGGGCTCACAAAGGACAGTGCTCCCAGAGTCGCACGATCAAATTATGTGTCGTAGTAGCAAGATGATGTACACCCAGTGAAAGGGCCTACATCCTTGGTTAGACATAAGTATCTAGTAGTGAAAGCCCACGAAAGTTTCAAAAGGCTCACGACACCTGCGGTGAGACCCTGGAAAGTCGTTACCCAGAAAAGACACATGCCTTTTGAATAAAGCGCTTGATCGAGGCTGTCCAATGAAGTTGATCATAAACAAAAATTTTTGTTTTGAAATAAAGGTTTTTCTTATTACGGCATATGCATATGAGATCGTTGAGGGCTCGTGGAAATTGGCATGACATGTGAGCATTCATGTAGAAATGCATAATCTTGTTGCTCAAATGTGTTTGTAATGATCGAATCACAGACAAGATGTGCACTTAGGAGGAGTAGCCCTCGTAGGAGAATTCCCTCTACTCGGGTATCAATACCCTGGCCGTGGGAAAATATTTTTCAGGTGTTGGAGGTACACTAGGAGGTGGAACTTATCTGAGATCTTAATGGTGAAGAAGGCTAGATTATGACTTTGTTATGTAATTCGTAAAATTTTGGACAGTTTATCCAGTTTTTGTTTATGTAAAAGAGAAGAGTTGTAATGAAACTCATTTTGACTTGTTCAATCCTATTTGGCAAGTTTTTCCCAGATTTTATGTTGCCTTTATTACACAGAGACTATTGTATTGAATTTATTGTGTTTTGGGAAAGAATCGAGGTGGCCAGAAATGCCATGAAGGCAAAGATGTTGGGCGGTGTTTTAGGTAGCGACAAGGGCTAGGAGGAACCAAAAGATCGCCTCCCGTAGTATAAGACAGCGCCTACCATGTCACAGCAGTCGTAGGAGTCCAAAGTATGGGTCGAGGTTGAGGACAAGGCTCACAAGGCGGGACTTCAAGGACCTAGGGGCATGTCTATGTCGTTACACCGCAGACTGAGATTACAGATTAGTCGGTTATACAGGGTATGCTTCTACTCTCGCGCCTATGGGAAAGAGTATTCTTTGATTCTGGTGCATCTCATTCATTCATCGGGCCGTGACTACGTAGAAAGAACTGGGCTTAGAGGCTGAGACCTTGAAAACTGGCTGCATGTGAGCTCTCCCAGGAACCAGGTGAGTGTTGGATATGATATGTCGGGATTGTGAGTTATAGATTTCTGGGATTCTACTCACTGTGGACTTAAGGGTCATGGATATGCTGGGATTTGATGTCATCCTCCTCAATCGTCGACAAGACACCGAGTCATCATCACTTCGTGATCGTAGAGGATTATCGCCATACATGGGATGGTGTTTCAGGCACTGCTGGATAATCATGATGCTTTACCCAAGGCCGTGTACAACTCTAGGTGGCATGGGCAATTGATGGGTTGGCTGGCAAGCTTTACCCTGGAAGACGAGGCAAGACAAGAGTCAAGTCTACCTCGGGTAGTTTGTGAATATGAGGATGTTTTTCCGAATGAACTACTGGGATTACCTCCGTAGAGGGATGTAGACTTCACGATTGAGTGACACCCTATCATATCGGGCCATTTCTACGACTATGATAGATGGCGTCTGGGCTGAGTTACAAGAACTCACTACCCAGATGGCCAGGATGGCGCCGTACTCGTTTGCTAAGAAAAGGACAAGACTCCTTCGAATCGCGGCATTAACTACCGACAAATAATAAAGGTTACGATGAACAATCAGATTTTACCGAGGATTGATGATTTGTTTGATTAGCTGAGAGGGGCGTGAGTGTACTCTAAGATAGATCACCACACTAGGGACCATCAGTTGAGAGTTAGGGAGGCTGATATCCCTAAGACAACATTTAGGACGCGGTATGGGCATTTCGAGTTCACAGTGATGTGATTCGTGCCACAGTAGGGGTCCCGGAATCAACAATATTTATACCTAAAATTCCTCCTACTACCGTAGCAAACCATCAAGAAGATAGCGCCTGGTTAAAACACGGATGGGTTTTCTTCGCATAAATGATTTGGCGTGAGGTTCAAAAATGGTGAATTTCAATTTGGATTTCGGGATTTTCAGAAAAACAGGGTGTTGGTCAAGCCTACACAGTCAACCAAAATAAGAAAAAAATGTAAAATAGAATTCTCGCAGCTTGTCGTCATCACTCAGGTCTTGGGGCAACCGAGGTTCTGTGGTCTTTTCCTAGCTGGGGAGTATGACCTATAGTCATCTCCCCAAACCTAGCTCTTCATTTTAACTCGTAAAGCCAACCCTAAGTGATTAACTTTGAAAAATTGGGCAATTGCCTCCCACCGATGGTCTCGACAAAGGAATAACATCACCTTGATTCACTTTCCAACAAATGAATAAATGATAACTAATGAATGTCATTGTATCTAACAATAAAGCATACAATGAAACCCTAAAAGCTTACTAAGTATTGGCTATTTACAGCTGAACCAAGGGATCAAACCTAAATCGGGAAAATAAAACATCCTCAATTGCCTATAATAACCCATAGATGATAACTAACGGATGTCAATAGATCTACCAATAAGTATCCAATGAATCCAAAAGCTTATCAAATACTAATCATTCAAAGCAACCTAAAGGGATTAAAGCCTACGTTTGACTGAAACCATAAATGGTAGAAAATACCTCCGTTAGAACATGGAAAAACCCTCAGTTGCCTTCGATCCCCTGCCCAATGGCCTTCCACTCCAAGGAAAAAGGGTTTTATCCGCTCATCCTCCGAGTTGTCATCCTCGGAGGGTGTTTGGCTGCCCATAAAGTGCCGAGAAAATGAGAGAAAGGGGAGAGAAAGAAGAAAAATGAGAAATGACGGAGTTTCGAAAGCTTCCCCAAAAATTTTATCGTTAAGCGCTTTTTTCTATCAAAGGTTTGGGCTTGGGATTTTGTAGCCAACCCCTTTACCAAATTACAAAAATAACTAAAACTAAAAGCTATTACAAGGGACAATTTTGGAAGAAAACCAAAAAGGGAACAAAAATGCAAAACGGCAAAGCAAAGTCAAGGATGAATAAAGTGGGTATGATGGTGAACAAAGGGGGCGTGGGATGCAATTTCACAATGCTCCATTTTTCTTGCATTTTCGCTTCTTCTTTCCTTCTCGGTCTCATCTACACGCCGAGTTTGACTCCGAATTCGTGGCTTGATCGATCAAAGCACTTCGCATAAATAGCTTGGTAAAATCAGAAATTCGCTATAAAATACGATCAAGAGAATATGAGGACCCTAATGTGCAAATCGGGTTAATACGCGGATTAGTACATAAAAAGTGCTCAAAACCTGCAATAAATAGGGTTCAAAATAGCACTTTTTGAGCACTAATCACACCCCCCAACCTACACATTTCTAGTCCCTTAGCAATGAAAGAAAGAAAGAAAGAAAGAGCATACTTAAACAAAATCAAAATTATGTTCACAAAAATTATATTTCAAAAAGGTTGTAAATGAGTAATGCCTAACCCGAAGTAAGAATCATCAAAACCTTGTCCAATAACTATCTTGAGAGAATGAATGCCATACAAAATTGAGTATCAAAAGAGCCTCCATCTCGATGAATCAACCAGAAACTTCCACAAAAATTTAAGTGTTTGTTTGATCAGTTCTCAACAATAAACTGCCAAACTGCACTCTCCCACCAACCTAGCTACTGCCACAACCTAGCATGCTAACCAACCTAAATAGATCAGGACCCACTCTTATTCCACAACTTTTTTTGTGTTGTAGGGGTGCAATGCTGAGGAATTAACCTCACCAAAGTCCATGTAACGGGGATCTACCGATGACTCCCAACCAATTAAGGCTTAGGGTACCAAGTCATGAGGATCTTTCGACCACTAACTCTTCAGGTTTCACCTCGACCCGAATGATTTCAAACTCCAGCACCTACAACTTGCCAAACTCTACCCATCCACCCTTGTAGCTAACACTAAGTCGGTGGCTCAAACTGAATTATTTAGGCACCTAAGTTTAAGGCTTTCTCCATATACCCTGACCGCAGGCTCTCTATTTCGTGGCAAAGCGTTGCACTTTTTCTTCTTTTCTTTACTTTTCTTTTCTTTTTCTTTCTCACTTTTTATTTTGGAAGCACACATTGGCCTTCTTTCATAAATCTTAAATCTATTAAAGGTGGTCAATGCAACCAGGGTAAAGGTCATAAGGTTTAGAGGCTATGCGCTTTTTAGGTTATCAAACCTCGATGTGCACTGTGTGTTGTTAGCTAAAGGTGGAAGAAAAATGGTCGAAAGCAAATAAGAGTTCAACTTATTATCCACTCAATGCACATGGAACAAATTCAATATCAATAGAATTTGGATACAAAGTTTCAATTTTTCAAACTAGGTTAAGCAAACCTCAAAAAAAAAAAAAAGTGGTGCATGGAAAAAAATAAGTTGTATAGTATAACAATTTTTACAAAAAGGGAAACCGCCAGCCACCGAACATCACAAAATGGGTTTGCCTAAAATATTAACAAAAACATAATGCAAAAGTCACTTCCTTCTGCTAACTCTCCCCTAACCAAATGTCTCATCATTCACAATGGGGCTCCGAATTGGAAAGAGAAGGAAGTGCTACCTTGATGAGAGATGTGCCTGCGGTTGATAGGAGACTTCACAAGCCTCCATCGACACCTTTATCTAATTCGCTTGGGCTTCAAATGCATCAGTTAGAAGAAGAAAGAGAAAAAGGCATCACTGATATTTTTGAAAATTACACATTTTCAAAATTTCAAAGGTGTTTTTCAACGTCATATTTAGATTCTACACTCTGGCTTTTTAATCAGATTTCCAAAATTCACCCAAAACCATATTTATCAAAAAGTTAAGTCTAAAACAAAAATTAGGAGGCAAAGTAGGTGGAGCGAATTTAGAAGAGACACTTAAATTTTCGCTTATAACGAATGTACCCGCTTTTACACTCCAAATTTTTGCTACAGAGCTGATTTTTTTTTTTTTTTTTTTTTTTTTGAGAGAAATTTTTTTTATATATATAAAATAAAAATAAAAAATAAAAATAAAATAAACTTTTTTGATAAAAATAGAAATAAAAATAGTTTTTATAAAATAAAAATAAAGTAATAATAATAAAAACAATTTTTTATTTTATTTTTTATTACTTATATATATATATATATATATATATATATATATATATATATATATATATATATATATATATATATATATATATATATATATATATATATATATATAAAATAATAATAATAATAATATATATCATAAAAGACAAAATAGTGCACAGTGCACCAAAAATCAAACCTGCTACAACTTGTAGCGAAAATAGTTCGCTACGCAATGAGCCTAAAAGATTACCAAGTAATAGTCATTCAAGGGGATTCAAAAGGGATGAAAACCTAAAGTTAAACAGGGAGAACAATAACTACGTGATACCTACGCGAAGAACACGAACCTCCAAGAAATTCTCTTCGCATCCTACACTCCAAAGCAAATTCTTCTCCTTCAAGGAGAGGGGTTTTAGCGCCTGTCCTCCCAAGTTGGCATCATCGAGGGTGTCTGGGCAAACCAAGAAAGGAAGGAGAAAATGAGAGTGGAGAAAATCAGCCTAGTTTCACCAAATTTATTGATTGACAAGTGTTTTTTCTTAACCGTGCTTAGCTTGGGGATTTTGTAGCCAACCCCTTTACCAAATTACAAAAATAACCAAAACTAAAAGCTATTACAAGGGACAATTTGGAAGAAAACCAAAAAGGGAACAAAAATGCAAAAACAGGCAGCAGGAAGTCAAGGATGAATATCACATAGGATGGTGAATAAAGGCAGCATGCAATTTGCAATGCTCCATTTTTCAGATTTTCGCTTCTTCTTTCCTTCCTGGCCTCGATCCGCAAATGCCAAGTTTGACTCGAATTCTTCTGTCGATCAACTCAAATACTTCGACATAAATAGCTTCATAGAAAAACAATAAATTTGCCACAAAATGCGATCAAGAGAATAGGGACCTGAATGCAACCCCAAGCTAATTTACGGATAAAAGTGCTCAAAACCCGTACAAATGTGGTTCAAAATAAAGACTTTTGAGTACTAATCATGATGTCTTTGATTGATCGAATGCTCTAGCAAAGATTCACGGATCTCATGCATGTGGTATTCTAACCCTATTCGATCGCTTGTCAGAAAGTATTCGCTTGACGATATTTGGATATACTCCAAGTCCGAGAGGAACATGGAGGATCATTTGAGGATCATATAAATTCTTGAATGAGACTATCAACTCGATGCCAAGTTCAAAGAATGTGAATTTCTGGGCTTACCGAGGTGAAATTACTGGGACACGTCGTGCCTGGGCCCAGTGTGTCGTGACCTTGAGAAGGTTGAGGCTGTTATGAGTTGGGAGAGGCCGAAGTCAATCTTCAAGATACACAGTTTCTTAGGATTGGCAGGGTACTACAGGAGGTTTATTGAGGATTTCTCCCTACTAGTAGCACCTATGACCAGGTTAACTCAGAAGGAGGTCAAGTTCGAGTGGAATGATATGTGTGAGAGGCGTTCCAAGAATTGAAAAGGAGACTTACTTCAGCTCTTATTCTGATACTCCCGGAACAGGGACAAAGGTACATAGTGTATTGTGATGCCTCTAAGGACAGACTGGGATGTGTCTTGATGCAGTCCGAGACGGTTGTGGCTTATGGTTCTAGATAGCTAAAGAATCATGAGTAGAATTAATAATTCTATTACGACACAGTCAGGCCATCTGCCTTTGTCCTAAAGATTTGGCACCACTATCTGTATGGTGAGTAGTTTGAAGTGTTTTCAAACCACAAGAGTTTGAAGTATATTTTCACACAGTGGGACCTCAACATGAGGCAACACATATGGATAGAGTATTTGGAAGATTACGACTTCACTTTGCATTACCATCCTGGTAAGGCATATGTGGTGGCTGATGCACTAAGTCGGAAGTCACGTGGAGTACTAGCTAGTGTAGCTTCCTAAGAGTGGTAGATGCTCAAGATTGTGGGATGGTTTAGACTACAAAGATGTTGATCAAGCTCAGGTGTTTCTGGGGGAGTTTGAAGGGCTACTCCTTCCTACTAAGTAGAGTGATCAGTCTTAGGAGGCGTGGATACGTAAATCGTACACGTGGACCTGGTACTAAATAGGTTCCCGTGATGAAAGCCGGGTCACCTATGGATGGTGGCGTACTTTCGATATAGGGACGTGTCAGGGTTCCCAATCGACAGACGGAGAAAGGAGATCTCAGTGGAATTCCACGCTTCTCGCTACAAAGACATCCCGATGGCATGAAGATGTACCAAGATCTTTGTCTCCAATATTACTGGAGTGGGATGAAAAGGCACAATTGGGACTTTGTTTGACGATGCCTCATGTGTGAGCAGTGCTACGAAAGCATCGTAGGCTAAATAGGCTACTCTAGCCACCAGGTAGCCGAAAGGAAGGGTGGACGTCACGATGGACTTTATGGCCCACTTGCCACGAACATCGCAGAAGCATGACATAGTGTGGGTGATAGAAGACCGGCTCACCAAGTTGGCACATTTTCTAGCAGTGCGGATGACCTTCATACTGGAGGAATTCTGCAAGTTGTACCTATGAGAGATTGTCCAATTACATGGAGTACCAGTGTCCATAGTATCAGACAGGGATCCCAAGTTCATGGCACACTTTTGGAAGAGTTTCCAGGAGGTCGTAGGGACGCAGTTGACGATGAGTACTGCGTTTCATCCACAAACGGATGGTCAATCGGAAAGGACCATACAGGTTTTAGAGGGATACGTCGATGAGTAAAAACTCATCGAATTTTTTAAATTCATTTTTCCGATTGTTCTACAATGTAATCATGTTTTTATGCGTAATATGTACTATTTACCAACCATTTTGCGCGTAAATTATTGGCAAAAATTAAAATTTAAAAGAAGGATAAGAAGTGAAAATGCTTCAATGGCTAAGTGGGCTATGGCAGATAATCGAGGCTCTTACTAGGGAAGTCATATTATGATTAATGAAAAGCTGATGCGACAAAGAAGAAGTTGTTGAGACAGAAAGAAGGGCTTCAAGGAAGGATTTCATGTCGCGACATCGTTTTGAGGTTTCGACACGAAAAGAAGATATAGTTGGTCGAACCAGAGAAATAATGTCATGACTAGAAAGTAATGCTGAATGGACTTACAATATCTCTACCAGGCAATTTCAAGTTGTGATAAAGATATAAGTTGGAGACTCTAATCAAGGTCGCTACTAGGAATTCATGTCGCGACATAAATTTAAGCAACTGGGACAAGAGAATAGATAAGAAAAGCCACCCTTCATGTCGCGATATCGCTTCAAGGTTACGATGCAGAGGAAGACATAGTTGGTAGCAAACAAAAAATTGATGTTGCGACAAAAATGTAAGCTAAGGAAATTTATTTAGGTCGCGACCTTAAAATCATGTCACGACAATAAAAATGAGCTGTATAGCTAAAAATGTTATGACTAAGAAGCGAGGTTGTGACAGACATGGGAAGAATTGAAGTTGTGACATGCTTTTAAGGTCGCGACATAAATGTTAGCAAGGAAAAGAAACGATTAGGTCGCGACATAAATCCCATGTTACGACATGACAATGAAAAGACAAACAATTTTGAGTCGCAACATGAGAAGGGGAACTATGACCAAGGATCAACGACTGACAAAAGAAATGAGGTCGCGACATAGAATGTAGTAGAAAACAAGACAGTCAGGTCGTGACATAGAATTTATTGAAGGGTCAGAAAACCATGGTCGCAAGAAAGATCAACATAACTGGCAACAGGAACTGATGTCGCGACATCAAATCGAGGTCGCGACATATATTCCAAAACAGGGCGGAATAGTCAGGTCGCAACCAGAAATAGAAAAATTGAAGGGAATTGTTGAGATTGAGAAATGAGGTTGCGACTGGATAGGAAGAAGGGATGGTCGGGACATACTTTTGAGGTTGCGATAAAGAATTACAAAGGATTAAAGAAAATATTTCGTCGCGACTTTAATTTCCACGTCATGACAAGAAAAACAAGGAGACCACAATTTTGAGTCGCTGAACCGCTTGAAGGCTTAAGAGACAACGAATGACGTCGCAAACATGAAAGAGGAGTAAAGACTAAGAAGCAAAGGAGGCCGACAACATAAATGAGGTCGCGACATCAATCGAGGCCTTCACGACACGTAAAAATGCAAGAGCGCAGAGAGAGCGAGGTCGCACATCGACCAAGGTCGCTACACCACTCGAAACAAGAAAATGAGGCTCCGGACACCACCCCGAAATAAGAAAATGGGAGGTCGCAACTAGAATTCTCACTGCTGACAACTAACATAGTCACGCCAAAAAATTCATGTCGCGACCACTAATCAATTTGAAACTGAAGAAACAAGTCGCGATAGAAAACATCATGTCACAACTCAGCAATTGCAAGAACAAAAGAAAGAAGGGTGCAACTAGTTTCCTACGGTCACGACAGACTGGACAAACCAAACCAGAATTTTACGTCGCGACTAGCTTTTGAGGTCGCGACCTAAACAAGTGAACTAGGCCAATTATTTTTGAGAAATCCACCCGGAGCCTTAGAATCAGGCCTAATGTCTGAAGGTTATAAATAGGCGCATGTTTAGTAAAGCGCTTTTCTTTTTGTCCTTTTAACGGGGAAAAGAAAACTCACCGTGATATTTTGTAATAGATTTTCGCTTTCTTATTTTTCTTCTCGTTGTTAGACCACCGATCTGTTAGAATGCTGAAGCCGGAAGCAATGTTTCAATTTCTTTACAAATTATTGCTTGAGTTTGATGAAGTCTAGACAAAATTCTAGAATCTCGCTTTCCTCGCCATTGCAATCAAGAAGTGGCATAATCGATCAATGCTCCATCAGATATTGTAATGTAGTTTCAGAATCCCAGCCTTCCAGTCACTTGAATTTATTGCTACATACTCTTTCGCATAAATTGTACGAAGTATTCGAAATTGGGAGGGATTTATTTGATTGATGTGTTTTTCGTGTAATTGTTCCCAATAGTAGTTTCAAAATACCACTTCTAAGGATCGCGGTCTTGCTCGATTTCCGTGAGGCCTCTCGAGCGACACAGTAAATGCAGACTTTGAGAGCTTGAACATTCAATTTGTGGGTATGCTACCACCACAAGAACTGAATCAGCTTTGAGAGTTCACTTAGATAAATTTCCAATTCAATTCACTCATAATCGATGTCGAGGGGATTATTTATCAATTTAAATTATCGAGATTTCACCTTAATCAGTTGAAGGCTCCTAACCCCGTGTTGGTAATGAGATTCAATCAAGGGAAGGGAAGTATCCATTAGATTTTAAAGGATGAGTCATCAAACAAGTTGTAGAAGTCTTGCAACAACTCACATTCGGGAAGTAAGAAATCAAGAATCTTAAGAAATGGGTAGGTATGAAGTATTGGGCGAGAAAGAAAATACCCAAATCTCAGAAAAATATGTTGAATACAAGTAAACATTAAACCCTTAAGTCTTTTCGAGAGAAACAAGGATATTTAATCAGAATAAAAATGGTAAATCCAACTTGCAAATATCACTATCTTTGGATTTAATCCAAATCCAAATTTAGGATAGAGTTTTAAATGGGATATAATGCAGAAATTGATTATTTCACAGTACTTCCTTATTAGTGTTCATTTTTACAAAGAATTGATTCAGTCCAACTAATCATAGTGTATATAAGTTCATTAGCTTATTTTTAATGTCCTAAGTTCTCTATGTTATCTTTAAGACAATTATCCTTTAATCTTTAGTTGATAAACTTCTTTATATCGTCTTATAGTATGGATCTTGGAGTAGTCAGTAGTTAATTTTGAGAATCCAAGTCAATTTCTCGTGGGAATGATATCCGGACTTCATCCATTTTACTACTTGTATGACTTCAGGCACTCAGAAGGTCATGCATTTGAACCCATTCATAATTTTAGAACATTAAACCAAATTTATTCATTTTAAAGAAACTCCAGTCCAATTCGACATGGCCACAAGAAAGTTATAAGACTCCTGTAGAGGTGTTAAATTTAGAGGTTTAGTTTATATAACAAAAGACAAACAAGTTTTATGGCGCCGTTGCCGGGGATTGAAAGGACTTGAATAAATCAATATTCGAACATAAGAGAGAAATGCTAATTTAGACATTTTTCTTTATTTTATAAAAGAAATACTCAAAAACAGTTTTGACAGTAGTGGTTACATAAGCTACTGATCTTTTAGAGAGCTTTAAGGATATATGATTTTAGATACTACTATGACGCCCCCAACCCAACACCCGGTGTCAAGCGAGGGTATCAATTTTTTTTTTTTTATGTCCTGTTTACTATAAACTTATAAACTTTAAGTTTGTTCATTCATATAATGTTAAACATGTAACTTGTAATATATTCTGTAGCAGCGGATGACGAAATATAAATACAAGCTCCATATATGGAAGTGTTTAACATTTGCAATATTTACATTGTTTGCAAAAGAAACAAAAAGACATATACATTATACCAAAAATCTTCCAGTAGACCCCTAGTGATGTGTTGACCTTGACTACTGATGTGGATAGTCTTGCCCTCTTGTTTCCTCTTCTATACCTACATGGATGAAAACACCCGTATGTTTTTACGCTTGTACTGAATAATACATATGGACGACTGTGAAAGTACTCCGAT
This sequence comes from Tetrastigma voinierianum, assembly GCA_016808115.1. Lineage (NCBI taxonomy): Eukaryota > Viridiplantae > Streptophyta > Magnoliopsida > Vitales > Vitaceae > Tetrastigma > Tetrastigma voinierianum. Next base: position 96,089 of record JAEQBH010005452.1, on the reverse strand, counting down.
CATCAAACTTATACACATGTATATACTTATGGAAAATATAACATTTACATATATTTATCCATTTCTCATATATACTTTTCATAATAACATGTTTCCCATTCTTTATCATATTTCATATACTTTTCATGTCATCTTTCACTTTACTAGTTTCAGAATCGTATACTATCATCGCATAAGAGTGCTATGCTTCTCATCATATCATACGCTTTACATATACTTATTTCATTTTCTTTATTTCATGCCCGCAAAAACCTTAGAAGCGGATAATGAAAATAACTCAGATGTACCGGAAGGTACTATCACCGTATGAGACAATGATCTCTGTATGACCCAAATGGGGTCGCTATAATGATCCAAATGGGATCTATGTCATCGACCCAAACGGGGCCTCGATATCTGTAAACTGTAGGCATGCCTATCTATCCAACTACCCGATCATAAGCAGGCATTCAGTTTTATTATGTTTTCTTAACAATCTTTCAGTTATTAGAAAAAGATATCTCATATACATGAATACCTACTGATATCATGTATACTCATGAGATATTCATTTTCAAATAATCTCTTATAAACATTTAACTATACTTTTTCATATAACACATTTATATATGTATTATCTTTAACTTTCATAACATATGTTATCATAATCATATTGCTATGATGCATTCTTTAATATAACAATACATTTATATTACCGTTATACAATTTTAGTTTCTATAACCAATTTTGCCTGAACAATTCTAGGCAGCTCCTAAGTTCATTTTCGGACCCTACTTTCTTCATGAAAGTTATTCTCCCAGATGTCTAGTTTGTACATAAATTCGAATCACCTCATTTGGACCAGTATAACTCAAGTTATGATTTAAACAACTGGAATTACTCCAATTCATTGGACTGTTTTGAGATAGATTTCAGGGACCGAATTGTTCCCCTACTTTGATGAATTTTCTAGGTCCAATGGAATCCAAATTTGGATATACTTATTTCAAGAAGATTTGTTCTCTAGAAGTCTAGTTTACTCAGAAATTTGAATCACTAATTTAGATGAGTGAAACTCAACTTATTGCTACTTAAATACCAAAATCGTCTTTAACCTAAAATCAGACGTAATCACCAAAACAAAGCATCATTTTGACGAATTTTCTAGGTCCCATGGAGTCCAAATTTGGATATATTTATTTCAGGAAGATTTATTCCCATAGAAGTCTAGTTTACTTAGAAATTTGAATCACTCAATTTAGATGAGTGAAACTCAACTTATGGCTAAATACCAAAACTACTCTGAAATCAAAAACTATATCAGAATTGTAACAGAATTGACCTAAAATAGAGCTTCATTTTGACTAATTTTCTGGGTACCCTGGGGTCCAAATTTGCATACATCTATTTCATGGCGATTTGTTCTCCTAGAAGTCTAGTTTACCTAGGAATTTGAATCACTCAATTTGGATGAGTGATGGCCAAGTTATCGCCGAAACAAAACATGGGTTGAAAAAAAAACGGACAACATCTCCCCTAAAACCCAACATTTTCTCTATATAAATCTTTCCTCTATTGAGGAATACAACCAAACCAACGAGGATTCTACACAAAAAAAGAGGTATTCGAAACCTCCAGCCAAGTCTCCATAAAAAAAATCCATACAAACAAGCCCATACAAATCTCATACAAGTTCCATACTATAATCCATAGAAAAACCATACAAATCCATACCTTTGATCTCTTTTTTCTCCTTCCTTCTTCCTTCTTCTCTTATCTTCTTCTTCTTCTTCCTCTCCTTCTCTTCTCTTCTCTTCTCCCTTATCCTACCCGTAGGAGTTCTCCTTTCTTAAGACCTAAATGAGCTATTTCGTCTTATCTCATCCTCTTATTTATTGATTTTTCTTTCCTTTATTTATTTCGTCCCTCATCTTTATTTCCCATTTGTATTTCAACTATGCTATACTCTACTGGGCATAATCTTATGAGATTATGACCCTAGGTCCTAACGTGGTAAATTGCCACTTACCCTCAGATCTTATGCAAATCTGCTTGCCTCTTTATTTTTAGCATTATTTTATTCCGAAAAAATATACATTTACTTTTATTATACCCAAAACATGTTATAAAACTGTCAGGGTATAATTTTGGGTGTTACAACTCTCCCCCCCTTTAAAAGAATTTCGTCCTCAAAATTCATACCTGATTCGAAGAGTCATGATATCGGCTTTCATCGCTAAGCCTGCCCCCAAGTAGCTTCTTCTCTACCATGGTATTGCCGTGAGCACTTTCACTAACTGCATTTGTTTGTCTGCGAACTATTTCTACCTCTCGGTTTAATAGCCTTTGGCTCTCATCATATGACAAGTCCTCCCGCACTTCAGATTCTTTAATCGGTAAAGATGTGTGACTCCATCGTAGCCAGATCTCCAAAGCATCGACACATGAAACACATCATGTAATTTGGCCAACTCTGGAGGGAGTGCCAACCGATACGCCACTGGTATGATTCTCTCCAAAACTTTACATGGGCCAATGAACCTCGGACTCAGCTTCCCTTTCTTCTCAAATCTAAGCACCTTCCTCCATGGGGATACCTTTAAGAACACTTTATCACCCACTCCATATTCAATGTCCTTCCTTTCTCAAACTCCAAGAGATATGACTTTGTGATCACTAGCAGCCTTTAACCTTTGCTGAATAACCTGAACTTTTGATTCTATATCTTTTACTATGTCTGGACCAATCACTTTATGCTCATTCAATTCTGTCCAACACACAAGAGTTCTACATCTCCGGACATACGAAGCCTCATATGGTGCCATGCCAATGCTTGATTGATAACTGTTGTTATAGGCAAATTCTATCAATGGAATATACCTATCCTAACTTCCAGTGAATTCCATTACACATCCCTGAAGCATATCTTCGAGCACTTGAATCAACTCTCAGACTGTCCATCTGTCTGCATGGAATGTTGTACTGAAATTCAGCCTAGTACCTAAGGCTAACTGTAGTTCCTTCCAGAACCTCGATGTAAAACGCAGATCTCTATCCGACATAATAGACAACGGCACACCATGCAATCGTACAATCTCTTTCACATATAGCCTACCTAGCTCATCCATGTAATAGTCAATTCGACCCAGATAAAATGGGTCGACTTTTAGAGCCTATCAACAATCACCTGCATTGTAGTCATGTTTTTGTTGCGTGAGGGGAAAACCCGACGCAAAATCCATGGTAATGTTATCTCACTTCCATTGAGGAATTGGAAGAGGATTCAACAAACCTATAGGAACTTGGTGTTCAACTTTAACTTGATGATATGTCAAACACTTAAACACGTACTCTGTTACATCTCTTTTCATTCCTTTCCACTAGTACTGCTGTTTCAAATCCTGGTACATCTTATTACCTCCAGGATGCATCGTAAATACCGTATTATAAGCTTCAAATAACAACTTTTTCTTGAGTTCTTTATCATATGGTACACATAGTCTGTCCTGGAAATACAAACTTCCATTTTCATTTATTGAAAAACCACCACAACAATTCCATCTCTCGAATTATCCTGTACCTTTTCTACATCTCTTCATCATTTTTCTGAGCATCTATAATCATTTGTTTTAACATAGGTTGTGCTTGTAATTGAGCTAATATAGCTCCATCATCTGCTAGTCTCCATTCACTGTGTTGAAGTGATAAAGCTGCCATTGCCTTTCTACTTAAGGCATCTGCTACCACATTATCTTTTCCGGGGTGGTAGTCAATTATATAGTCATAATATTTGAATAACTCTAACCACCTACGATGTCTCAAACTTAATTCTTTCTGAGTCAATAAATACTTGAGACTCTTATGATCTGTGTAAATTCTACATTTTTCCCCATATAAATAGTGTTGCCATATTTTCAAAGCAAACACTACCTCAGCCAACTCTAGGTCATGAGTGGGATAATTTTGTACATGTGGCTTCAACTGCCTGGATGCATAGGCCACTACTTTCCCATCTTGCATTAACACACATCCTAAACCAATGCTTGAAGCATCACTGTATAAGGTGTAATTCCTTTCCCACTGTAGGTCAGTGGCCACATCGGTGCCTCAACCAGCATTTCCTTCACTCAAAACTATTCCGACATTTATCCGACCACTCAAACTTTACTCTCCTCGAGTAATTTAGTGAGGAGAAGCTTATGACGTAGAATCCTTCACAACCCTATAATATCCTACTAGCCTAAAAACTTCACTCTGGTAACACTTCTGGCGGTTTCCAATTCACCATCGCCTTCAATCTTAAAGGTGGTTAACTCTCAGACCCTCAAATAGATAATAATACGCTCTAGGAATGAAACTTCCTTTAGCCAAAAATCACATTTGCTAATCTTAGCATACAACTTTTTCTCTCTCAAAGTCTGTAGGACTATTTTCAAATGTTGCTCATGCTCCTGCTCATCTCTAGAATATACCAATATATCATCAATAAAACTACTATTAAACTCGATCTAAATAGTGGCCGAAACACCCCATTCATCAAATCCATGAATGTTGGGTTCGCGGCATTAGTCAACCCAAATGGCATTACCAAGAACTCATAATGGCCATATCGTGAAGTTCTAAATGTCACTTCTGCACATCGACATCTTCACTCTCGCTGATAGTGACTCGATCGTAGTCTATTCGAGAAGACAACCGCCCCTTTTAATCGATCAAAGAGATTCTAATTCACGCAATGGGTATTTGTTTTTCACTGGCCACCTTATTGATTTTCCAATAATCAATGCAATATCCGTAGGGTGCCATCTTTCTTTTCACGAACAAAACAAAAAGCACCCTAGGAGAAACACTAGGCTCCGAGCAAACCCCTTTGTCCGTAAGCCTGTAGCTTGAATCTTTAAATTTTCAACTAAGCTGGAGCCATCCGTATGGTTCCCTTAGAAGAGGGAGCTGTTCCCAGAAAATCTCAATAGATAAATCCACTTGTCTTATAAGTGGAATACCAGGTAACTCTTCAGGGAACACATCCGAAAATTCTTTCACAACAAGAATATTTTCCAATTTTATTTTCCCTCTTTTAGAGTTAAGCACCAAAGCCAAAAAGTCTTCACAACCTTTCCTCAATAATCGTCGGGCTCAGATAGTCGAAATTACACTTGACACCTTACTCCATCGATACCATGTAATCGCTACCTCGACAGTTAGAACATTTAAGCCTTACTCGTTCAATATAATCAACTATACCGATGCTCGATACAACTAATCCATTTCCAAAATTAAATCAAACTTATGAAATGACAAAGCAAATAGATCACTATAAACTCTAATGCGAGTCATTAGGTGACACGCTCTTATACACTCTGGCCGACTCGACTATGCCCAGGGGACTATAACAAGCATAATATATGGTAATCGCTTCACCGATGGCATTCTATCAAACACATGTTCAAAAGACAGATATACGAATGAGTAGAGCCAGGGTCTATTAAAGCATGCATCTCAATATCATAAAGAGAGAAAATACCAGTAATCACATCAGGAGCATCTGATCCTCACGAGCCTTCATAGCATAAGCTCGTGCTGGGGCTTTAGGCATATGACGATCCACTATCTCTGACACTGAACCTCCACATCCCCTATGTAGAATCGGGCCACCTCAACCCCTTCCTCGATTCCGAGTAGAAGGTGGTGCAACAGATCTCCCTTTGCCACTCACTCGTTAGAACTCCTATTATCCCCTAACTCCTGTACACCCGCCATCATGTTTAGTGCTTCCACATCCAAACATCCTCCGTCAATAATCTACACACACCTAAATGTCGTCTAAGGCAATGAGGGCACTCTCTAGACTTCTCTTTGTCCATTTGAAAACACTTATCGTAACAAGGTACCACCGTACTCCCTATCTTCTACCTCTTAGCCGAACCCCGCATCGATCAAACTTGGGACTCTCTAGCTTTTTTACCTAAGCGATAAGAAGCCCTCTAGAAAGCCTTTCAAATCTTTCAACGCCGCCGATTTCCACTTACGCCATTGAACCAACCTGAGAAATTTACTTGTTTTAGTACTGGTCACAAGTGCCAAATATCTTTTATGGACTTTGGTTTAGTCCATCCCCTCAAACCGCTTCTACACTCAAAATGTGTCTCTCGCGGAGGACTGACCCAAAAGGCATTTGCTAAGATGGCTGAATTCTTTTCATATTCAAACAATCGATATGTTCCTTTGCTTCGGGATTAGGAATTGCTTCCCACTCGTCTCCCCGTACATACGAGACATATTCTGGGCCTCGACCTCGGGACTAAAAACTCCCATGCATGAGATCCGGAAGCCTCGAACTCCTCAACACTCAGTTTCCACCAATCATAAGCACCGCCTTGCAATAGAGAAACCGCACATCACTCTTTGATCAGAGGGCATCTCACCTCCTCCACTATTCTTGCGCCTTCCAAATGTAATTCACTTTTATCGACTCTTCCATGTTCGATCCATGGAATTCCTCAACTCCATGTCTCCTTACCATATCTATAAGGGCTTTGGGAGCTATCAATCTCTCTAACACCCGAGCCATGTCCTGAGATATCCTCAGCAAAGCTTCATTTGGTTCGACTGGGGCATGACTCTCACTTTTGATAGATTCAGAAGGATCCGGGCAAAACCTCGACTCCCGGGCTAACACTCAAATGTGGCTTCTTCAACTCGGATTTGTGAAGACGATCCATCTATACAAAACACATGACATCCATCGCCAACACATTACTAAACACATGTTTTTCTATCATATACTCTATTCCAGAGTTGCCTAAACCTAGGCTCATAATTACCAATCAGGACGCCCAACTCCTCGCACCAAAGGTCGCTTAGGTATCATTTTTTTTTTTTTATGTCCCGGTTACTATAAACTTATAAACTTTAAGCTTGTTCATTCATATATCGTTAAACATGTAACTGTAATATATTCTGTGAGCACCTGGATTACAAAATATCAAATACAAGCCCATATATGGAAGGCGAATATCTGCACATTTTTACATCAAGCTGCAAAAGAAACAAAAGACATATACATTATACTAAAAATCTTCCAAAGGGACCCCTAAGATAAAAAGAACCCTGGTCAGTTGATGTGGACTGCCTCGCCTCTTATTTCCCTCTCTTTCTATACCTACACTGATGAAAACACCCGCGCTAAGCTTTGAAGCCCAGCTTTAATAAATACATACTGACGACCCGTAGCACGGATCATCACACTTCTAGACACATGCATATACTTATGGAAAATATAACATTTATATATATATTTATCCATTTCTCATATCTACTTTTTCATAACATGTTTCATTCTTATCATATTTCATATACTTTTCATGTCATCTTTCACTTTACTTATTGTTCTTGTAATCGTATAATATCATCGCATAGCAATGCTATGCTTCTCATATCATATCATATGCTTTACATATACTTATCATTTTCTTTTATTTTTCATGCTTGTAAAAACCTTAGAAGCGGAAATGGGAAATAATTGTATGTACCCGAAGGTACTATCACTGTACGAGACAATGATCTCTATATGACCCAAACGAGGCCGTTATAATGATCCAAACGGGATCTATGTCATCGACCCAAACGGGGTCTCGATATCTGTAAACTGTATGTTGCAGCAACTATATCCCTATAGAATATTGCTCCATTCATCCAACTACCCGGGCCATGTGCATTCGCTTTATTCCCCGTTCTTCTTATCAATCTTTTCAAGTATTAGAAAAGATATCTCATATACATGAATACCTACTCGATATCATGCATACTTTATGAGATATTCATTTTCAAATAATCTCCTTTATAAACATTTAACTATACTTTTTCATACAACACATTTATATATGTATTATTCTTTAACTTTCATAAATATATGTTATCATAATCATATTACTATGATGGTATCTCTTTAATATAACAATACATTTATATAACCGTAATACAATTTTAGTTTCGTAACTACCTCTTCCCCGAACGCCTAGGCGCCTCCTAAGTTCATTTTCGAACCCTACTTTCTCATGAAAGTTATTCTCTCCGATGTCTAGCTCAGACAGAATTAAATCACCTCATTCGGGACTGCAAGATAACTCAAGTTATGATTTAAACAACTGCACTACTCCACCATCGAACTCGTTTTGAGACGCATTCGGGGACCGAATTGTTCTCTCTTGACGAACACCTTTCTAGGTTCAAGGGAGTCCAAATTTGGATATACTTACTTCAAGAAGATTTGTTCTTCTATAAGTCTAGTTTACTCATAAATTTGAATCACTCAATTTAGATGAGTTAAACTCAACTTATGGCCTAAATACTCAAAATCAAGCTGAACCCAAAATCGTATCGAATTGATCCAAATGTGTGAGCATCATTTTGACGCATTTTCAGTCCCATGAGTCCAAATTTGGAAATACTTTATTTCAGAAGATTGTTTCTGTGGTCTAGTTTATTTAGGAAATTCGACCACTCAATTTAGATGAGTGGAAACTCAACTTATGCCCTAAATACCAAAATCGCATTCAAATCCAAAATCAGATTTAATTGTAACATAATTGACCAAAATGTGAGCTTCATTTTTGACTAATTTTCGGTACTTCGGGTCCAAATTTGCATACATATATTTCAGGGCGGTTTGTTCTTCTAGATGTCTAGTTTACCTAGAATTTTGAATCACTAATTTGATGAGCGACATCAAGCATGTCAAACAAAACATGGGTTGAAAAAAAAAAACGGACAACATCTCCCCTAAAACCCAACATTTTCTCTATATAAATCTTTCCTCTATTGAGGGATACAATCAAACCAACAAGGATTCTACACAAAAAAAAGAGGTATTCCAAACCTTCAACCAAGTATCCATAAAAAAAATCCATATAAAATGTTTTTCCATACAATCTCATACAAGTTCCATATTATAATCCATAGAAAAACCATACAAATCCATACCTTTGATCTCTTTTTTTTCTCCTTCCTTCTTCCTTCTTCTCTTCTCTTCTTCTTCTTCTTCCTCTCCTTCTCTTCTCTTCTCTTCTCCCTTATCCTACCCGTAGGAGCTCTCCTTCTCTTAAGACCAAATGAGCTATTTTGGTCTTATCTCATCCTTATTTATTGATTTTTCTTTCCTTCATTTATTTTTCAGTCCTCATCTTTATTTCATTTGTATTTCAAACTTATGCTATACTCATCAAGATACAACTTTACGAGATTATGACCCTTAGGTCCTAACGTGGTAAATTACCAATTTACCCTTATATCTTGTGCAAATTCCTGTTTTTTGCTCTTTTTTTTTTAGTATTATTTTATTCCCAAAAAAAATATACATTTACTTTTATTATACCCAAAACATGTTATAAAACTGTCAGGGTATAGTTTAGGGTGTGACAACTAATGTTTCTAATTAATCTCAATCTATCTCCATTTCAGGAGGATAATTACGCAATGTGAAGCCGACCGGGACTGCTTTCAGACACCGAATTGGAAAGCACACGAGGGAGCTTAAGGAAAAAGTCAACAGAGCGTAGTGCCAAATCTGCGGTAGATGAAAAGAAATGATCGATGCTGAACAAGAAATGCCAAAGGTAAAGACCTCCAATGCAAAGATACAATGGAGGATTTCGAGGCCCGTCATCCAAGCAAGGTATCACACAAATAGCCCAAACAAATTTTGGTCAGAGGGCTAACAACTTGAGCTTAAACTAGCCTTGATCACCATGGTTCAGCAGACCAATTTATCGCATCCCATTGAAGATCTTAATGAGCACCTTGACAGATTCCTCAGGATGGCAAACACAGTTAAGTTGAATGGTGTGAGACTGCAGGTGATAGGCTCGCACCTCTTCCCCCCTTTCCCTAAGAGATATTGGCAGGTCGACATGGTATGAATCATTACCATATGGCCTCGGGCTTGATACATGGGAAGAGTTGGTGAAGCATTCCTAGGTAGATTTTTTCCCCCATCCCTCATTAACCGAAAGAAGAAGGAAATCAGAGTCCAACAAGGGGAGGATGAAAGCTTGTATACTGCACGGGAAAGGTACAAAAGGCTGCTGAAGAGATGTCCTATGCATGGCATAGATCTAAAGACACAAATGGATATTGTCTATCACTCTCTAAATGATACTTCTAAGGGTATCATAGATGCTTCTATTGTGGGGAATCAAGTATGGTGCAGAGGAGGCAGTGGGATTTGATAGCGCACCTAGCCAAATGAAACATGAAAGCTCCTCTAAATTTTCAGGAAAGCAATAAGTAGTAATGTAAGAGGAGCTGATCATTGAGTTGAACAAAATGACTGCCATGGAAGCAAAACTGGATGCTATAATGCACAAGATGGATAAACAGAAGAAAAGACTGCACTTTGCTCATGAAATTGGAGCAGTGGAAAGAGAAAGGATAAGAAGTGCTGCTAGACTAATTGAAGAAGATCCCTATCAAGTTGAGGAGGGTAATTACTTGAATGAACAAAGAAGTTATCATTTCAAGCCAAATCCTAACTTGCCCACACATTACAATCTAGCAGTGAGGAACCATGAGAACTTCTCATATGGTGGAGGAGCACCACAAGGCCAAAGATATGCACTTCCAAGAAGGATATCATCCACTGTTGTCTTAAAGAAGAAGAAGCAGCAGCTAGGAGAGCAAAGAAACCAATATCATGGTTCGAATAAGACCTGGGCCAGCTTCGAGGAGTGTATGGCTTGTACCATGGGGAGAACAAAAGGTCGCTCCACACTCCATGGAATGCAAATTACGAGTTGGAAGCTCTTAAACTAAACACACAAATGTTCTCTTAATCAAACACCAAATGTTTCTAAAGAACTCGGAAACACAGTCAAGTGCTGGGCCTCGACTGCTAACCAAAACAAGAATGCATTCCCCATTGACACTGAGAAAAACCCAAAGGACTATATGGCAGTCCAACTGAGAAGTGGGAAAGAAGTGAGCAGCAGCAATAGAGCAGAAAACTAGGAAAAGACTGATCAAGAAGAAGATAAGGCAACTGGAGGAGATAATGGAAAGAGCATGACTGAGAGGACTATAGATACAGAGAAGCAAAGGCAAACTGAGTAGCCTGAGAAGGGCAATGAGCAGAAACAGAAAGAGAAGGTTAAGGCTTACACCCCTGCAGTCCCATTTCCACAAAGGATTCAGAAAGCAAAGAAGGAAGAACAATTTTCTAAATACTTGGAAATTTTCCGTAAGATGTAAATTAGTATTCCCTTCTGGCAGAGGCAATTCAATCAAATGCCAAATAATGCAAAATTTCTAAAGTAGACATCGAAAGCAATAAGAAGGATTGTCGGGGGAAGGAATAGGAACTTAATCGCTACTCTGCGTAGTTATTCAAAGAATTTTACCAAGAAAATGAAGGGACTCAGCAATTTTCACCATTCCCTACTCATCAGGGAACAGGAGTTCAAGTAAAGGCCTTATGTGACTCGTGGAGCTAGCATCAACTTGATGCCCCTATCGCTGGTACAGATCAGTTTAGGGATCTTAATCCCAACAACAATTATACTTCATAGATGGTCGATAGATCCATGGCTCACCCGTAAGGTGTTCTTGAAGATGTACCGGTCAAGGTAGGCAATTTATCTTCCTCGCGACTTTATGGTTAAAGTGAAAATGGAAGAAGACAACCAGGTCCTCCGTTGTTGGGAAGACCCTTCTAGCAACCTGAGCCGCCTTTAAATGATGTGCAAAAGGGTGAGAGCTAACCCCGAGGGTGGGAAATGGCAGTGCACTCTAACCTTGACAAAGCTTGACACAACTGATGTCGATGCGTAAAATTGTAATGTTGTAGATACCGCATTCTATAGTTTTGACTTGATCTCTCGATTGTAACCTTCAAAGACTTTATCAATGAAATGAGACAAATTTTCAGATTCTCAGAGTGTTGATGATTATGAATTGGCCGTATTCCGGGGCCATAAAAATATGGAAACAAATGAGTTTGAAATGAAAATACCAAGAAAATTCAAGGAAACAGAAAATAAAGTTACTAAACCGTAAACTAGCTGTGGCGGTTAATTTCGAAGAACGCCTCAATCACCTCAAATATGCTTCTTAGGAACCGGGGTGGGAAACTAACAATCATATCACCCAATTGATCGAAAATGAAGAACAAAGGCTGCTGCAGATTCTAAGAAAATACAAGGAGGCTATCGCTTAGTCAATCAAGATCTAAAGTATCACTCCTTCTATTCAGATGCATAAAAACTCGTTGAATGATGATGTAAAACATCGCTGAACACCAAAAGGAGACTAACCTCATGAAAGATGTCAGATGAAAGGAAGTACCGAATGGCTAAATGCGTAGATTTATTTATGCACATCATAACTTTAGTGTTTTAGTTCATTTTGGTTCCTAAGAAGGGGGGATTCACTATGATTAGAAATGAAAGGAATGAACTGATTCCTATAAGAACTGTAACAGGATGGAGGGTGTGTATAGATTACAGAAAATTGAATATTTCAACCAGGAAAGATCATTTTCCTCGCGCTTCATTGATCATGTTAGAAAAGAAGTAAGACATCCTCACTCTATTTTCATGGATATTCGATACAAATCCAATTGCTATCAGACCCGAGGACCAGGAGAAATCACTCATATGCCCTTATGAAATTTCTTTGCTTTAGAAGTTAGCGCCATTCGGTTATGCAATGCTCCTGCTACTTTTCAAAGATGTATGATGTCTATGTTCTTAGATTTATCAGAGGAGGTTATGGAGATATTCATGGATGACTTCAGAATTTACAAGGATAAGATAAAGAAATGGCATGATCAAAAGATTTTGAGGAGGGAATTCAAGGTAGGAGATCAGGTCTTGTTATTTAACTCGTACTAAAGCTTTTCCCAGTGGAAATCGAAAATCAAAATGGATCGCCTCATACGTAGCGTTCGGGAGGCAACCCAATGAGTTTTTTTCTATTCTATTTTGGTACTAATTTTTATTTATACTATTTTAGTTTGATCTTATTTGTTCGAATGATTTCAAGTAGCTAATTTTGAATTCTTGATTTCCCTTTAGGTTTAAACTTTTGGTTTATTTTTAGGTGTTATTTAATTTTAGGACAATGAACGTAAGAGAAAATGGTAGGATCTATGATTTCTCAAATGAATATGCGTAAATGAACCATATGTGGCAATACACTTCTGCAATATTAATTTACTTAAGAAATGAAATGATCGAGGTTTAGGGGAATTTTATTTTCCATTCAATATTGAATATGATGCTTTGATAATCTACATTGATGAACATTTGAATGATGAGGATGAATGGTTTTTGTTTGAATTGGGTTTATTGATTTAGTCTTGTATGAATTTGAACTGTTCTTGAAGACCAGAAAATTTTCCAAGCCGCGACATGCTTTTGAGGTCGTGACCCGGGTTTGAATTGAAAACAATAGAATAAGAAATTTCATGTCAAATATTAATCGATGGGTCATGACTTCAATTTTTGGGCTCACCACAACAATTATTAAGTTGAAACAGTGTTTTGACCTATGCTTTAAAGGTCACAACATAAGTTTTGTGTCAAGACTAAAAGGGAGGTCACAAATATAAATTTTAGGTCGCAAATAAAATGTGTGTGAGTTAAAAAACTGAGATAAAACATAATGTCGCGACATTGGGATTTAGGTCGCGACCAGGGAAAAATGAAGAAAGAAAGAAATTGATCGCGACACCAATTTGTTGGTCAGACTTACATTTCAAGTCGCGATAAACTAAAGTAGTCATAATTGCACTGCTCATCTAAATGCAATCGAGGTTTTAAACCTTTCTAATTTGAATCGCCAACTTTAAAACGTGACATTTAGTGTAGCAATTAGTGTTGTAACTTAGGCATTAATGTCGCAACATTCCATAAGACAATGATGACCTCGAGCCCATTCGTCATAAAGACTGAAACTGAATAGCCAAATTTCATCTAGAACTCCAATCCAGTTGCATCTTCACCCAACTTTCCACTTTCTTTTCTCTCTTCGACTACCAAAACCCTATAACCAGAGCCAATTCCTAATTCTCACCCATGGCAGATAACCAAATCCCTATTTCGGACCTAAACAGAATAATTGACGAACCCATGAGTGAACATTGCCAAGGAGTAGAGGAGGTTCACCTAGAACCTCCGATCAAGACTGTTATGAATGCAGAACTAGAAACCCAGCCAGAAATGGAGGAACCAGTTGAGGAAGAAATGGTCGTAAAAAGACAGAGGGTAGCAGAATGAACGGAAGAAGGAGAATTAGAAGAAGACAAAGACTTTGTCTCTGCAGAAGCAAAGGATTTATGGACTAAGGTGTCAAGGGACAAGGCTCTGGGCTCTACGAAAGAGGCTTTGGGAAGCCATCTCCCATTTTTATAAAAATTATATAAGAGAGGTCGGGGGAGCTCAAAACACACAACACCCGGATTCTCCTCGTCCGGGCCGGTGAATTCTACGAAATATGGGCGGATGAAAGAAGACACGCTGCGCTATGTTCCAGCGCCTTCTGGGGAATAAAAGAATCAGTGAGATGTTCAAGCTAAAGGAACTCAAGCACGGTTCCAAATTTAAGAAACTGGTAGAGAACCCCAATCATGAGAAGATTATCGACCTCCTGACTGTTGGATAAGGGAAGTGGGAAGCCACAAAGAAGAACCCACACTACGCTATCAATGCAGTCTCCTCACCGAGGCTAAGGCCTGGGGTTCCTACTCTTTAGTAATCCTCCCAACTAAACATCTCTGTATAGTGAGAGAGCAGGAAGCAATCATTCTATATGCCCTTTTGAAGGGCTATAAAATGAATGTCGGGGATCTAATTGAGGGGTTGATAAGAGGATACCACTTGAGCAACAAAAGAGGACCGATCCCTCACCCAATAACAATCAGCAGACTATGCATTTTCATTGGGGTGAGAGGATCATGGGATGAAGAAGAAACATATCCCAAGGTATCTTCTCTGACCCATACTGGGATGACAAAGGGGCCCATAAATAAAAAGCAACAAAGGATATGGAAGTGGGAAGCAGAAACACGTCGAGATAATGATACGTAGAGACGGAAGTTATTCTGCAGCAAAACTTCAGTCAAGAAGAAGAGGTGCATTTCAGGAATGAGCCTTATTGACATTCCTATCCTCGACGGATGTGAGTTTCTAAGCAAGCGTAAAGTCTTAAGAGGAGAAGTGAAACACTCGAAATCATGGAAATGCTCAGACACAAAGTTAAGGACATGGAGGAAAGGTAGCAGAGATGGGGAAAACAGCAGCAATTCAGGGAAGAGCTCTTAGAAGCTAAATTTAGGAGGAAGGAACAATTATTTGAGCAGACTTTAAGACAAAGAGAGGAAGAATGGAGAGAAGAGATGAACAGGAGAGAAAAGGAAATGGGAGAAAAGACGTAAAGCTACTGAAGCCTTATACAACAAACCAGTTTAGAAGAGATGAAGTGCTTACCATTTTGAAGAAAAAGAAGCCGAGATGGAGGGTAAATATGCCAAAAGATTCAAGCCAAGTACCCGTATAAGGAGTACCCAAGGAGTTTGTGAATTGATGAAGGACAGAGATAAAGAGCTGTGAAGATAATGATGTTTATAAGAAAAATATGGCATGAGAGTTTAGATTTGATAAACAAAATTTATCGCATACTGCCATGTATTTCGAGCCGAGAGAATGTTGAATCGTATGGGCTTGAATCAAGACACCTTGATCAAATTGGTGGATTTAACAAATGATTTAATCTCCACTTACAAGGTAGAACCTACACCCTCTGAAAAGAAAAGACCATATATGACCTTTTCCTAATTTTCCCCATGCTTATCAAGCTTTGACTTAGACCCTCCCACATCATACCCAAAAGTTTTTATAAGAAAAGGGAGGAGTGAGAAAGCACAATTATACTTTTCTTTCTTGACTGTACTTCTTCATCATCATGAATATAAATTCGTAAAGGTTCATTGAAAATGTCTGATGTGCCTCTTTTCAATTAATGAATCAGTCATTGCCAATAATGATGCAATCAGAACTATACATTGTCAAATGCTCTCGATTGACCTCGATTGTTAACAAGTGATTTGTTTGGATGCATGGATCTGATTAAGTGGAATTATGTTGTCGGTGTCATTCATTGTTTGTCCGCAAGAAATGACCTATGTATTCAAGCCTTATTAGTACAATGACACAATGACCATTGTTTAAATCCAGAACAACACTATAAAAGAAATAAGAGTATGCTCTAGTGAAATGAAATAAGAAGTTGCAGTTTTAGGAACATCTTCTGGGGTGATTCACAATCAAGGGTATAAGATCCTAAAACTTGTTAGATTAATGGTCAAGGCAAAATCCTAGGTACAAACAACTAATACGTTAGCGACATAAAGGCCATCTTTGGAAGTTTGAACCTTTCCCAACCTACCCTCATTATTTGCAAAGGCATACACTCTAGTTCCATGCTTTGAGCTAAAAATGCCTAATTTCTTCAAATAGTAGCAATTAGAAACCTAAAATCCCTCTCCTGTAGCAAAGAACCCCAAATTACTCATTTCGTATTGCTGATGTTTATCGTGGCAAAAAGAAACAAGTTTGGGGGAAAATGTTTCTTTTGGATTTCAAGGATGGATGAAGAAAAATAAATTGAAGAACTAGTGATAAAGGAGAAAAAGTTGAAAAAAGAATAAAAGCCTTTATCTTCAGGGCCTATCTCAATAATTAAGCCATAGGTGTTTCAACACCTAGTACCCTAATACCAACTCGGGCATGTGGAGTTGCTAGCCCAAAGTTTTCTACGAAAGGGATAGAAAGCCTAAGAAGACAAAATATTGCACTATTCCAATTCTTTGAAAAATAAAGAGAAAATGAAAAGAGTTCCAGCAGAAAAGGAACCGAAATGGGATAAGTCAAGGTGACAACCAAAGGAGCCACAACATCCAAGATAATGTACAAAGCTGCCGGGGGAGTTCACATTATGCGAAGGAAAATAATGAAAGATTTAAGGCCATTAGATAGAAAGAAAGAATGGAATCTAGGTAATTTGCAGCCTAAAATTTTCCAATTATCCACCCAATTACCTAAGCCTAATATAAGCCTAAAAGACCTCTCGATCTCGAAAGTCAAATTTGGTCTACATTAAGTGAGATCAATATGAAAAACAAGCTTATGGACTTTGACTAGTATCCTAAGGAGATCCCCGTAAGATTAACTTAATTCAACAAGAAGAGGAAAAGGAAAGAAGATCACACACACTCACGTAACAAGATCTATTGATCGAATCTATTTTCATTTAGCCTTTATCGCTTTATTTCAAGGATAGGTCAAACCATTCCTTTTTCTCAATTGAAATCAAGTTTGAAATGAGACTGTAATTTTTTTCGCCAAAGGTGGAATAAGAGAAGATTGTGCCGTGAAATAGAAAATGTCTTGGTAAAATAAAGTTCAATTGTTTGAGGACAAATAAATCTTTCTTTTGCTTCAGGACAAGCAAAATTTTTAAGTTTTTAATTTTATGAGTAAAAATTCATCAATTTTTAGTCTATTTTTCGATTGCTTCTAAGCAATGTAATTGCTTGTTTTACGTAAATATGTATTATTTATCAAATTTCTATTTTCCAAATTATTGCGTAAATGAAAATTCAGAAAGGTGATCAAAGTGAAATAGTTTCAACGGTTGTGCCGGTCGCGACAAAGAATCGAGGTCGCGACTCGTGGTCATACTATGCCGAATGAAAGTTGTTATAACAAAGCAAGAAGGCTACGATGTAAAGAAGTGGCTTAAAAGGAAGGATTTCATGTCGCAACACCGCTGAGGTCGTGACTAAAAAGAAGATCGCTGGTCGCAACAGAAATAATGTCGCCACCGTGAAGTTGCGCCGAATCGACTTGCAATGTCTCGCGGCAATTTCGTTGCAACAAAGATATGTTGAGACTCCAATCAAGGTCGCGACTCAGAATTCATGTCGCGACATAAATTTAAGCAACTGACAAAGAGAGCATAGATAAGAAAAGCACCCTCTATTTCATACCGCTTCAAGGTCGCAATGTAGAGGGGAAGATATAGTCAGCAAACCAAAATTGATGTTGGCGATAAAATGTGTCGAGAAACTATTTTAGGTCATGAATTTGAAATCATGTCGTGACAATAAAAATGAGTTGTACAGTTAAAAATGTTGTGACTAAGAAGCGAGGTTGCGATAGAAATAGGCATAATTGAAGTCGCGACATGCTTTTAAGGTCGCAACATAAATGTCAGTAAGGAAAAGAAACGATTAGGTCACGACATAAATCCCATGTCGCGACAAGACAATGAAAAGACAAACAATTTTGAGTCTAAATATGAGAAGGGAGTCGTGACTAAGGATCACCGGGTCGACAAAAAGAAATGAGGTCGAGACATCCTTTTGAGGTCGCGACATAGAATGTAGTAGAAAACAATACAACCAGGTCGCGACATGGAACTGAAGTCGTGACATAGAATTTATTGAAGGGTTAGAAAAACATGGTCGCAACAAAGATCAACATAACTCGTATCAGAATCGACGCGCGTCACGACATCACCGAGGTCACGACATATATTCCAAAACAGGTAGGAAACAGCATAGTCGCGACCATAAATAGAAAAATCGAAGGGAACTGTTGAGACTGAGAAATGAGGTTACGATTGGATAGGAAGAAGGGATGGTCGCGACAAGAATTGCAGTGATTAAAGAAAATACTTGGTTGCGACCTAATGTCCACGTCGCAACAAGAAAACAAGCAAACCAGCAATTTTGAGTCGTGACCTGCTTGAAGGCTCAAGACAACTAAATGACGTCGCAACATGAAAAGAGGAGCAGTGACCAAGAAGCAAGGAGGCTGACAACAGAAATGAGTTGGAACATCGAATTGAGGTTGCGACATAGAAATGCAATAAAGGCAAAGAGAGTGAGGTCGCGACACCACCCCCGAAACAAGAAAACGAGGTCGCAACTAAATCTTCCTACCATCGACAACTAACATAGTCACGACAAAGAATTCATGTCGTGACCACTAATCAACTAGCAACTGGAGAAACAAGTCGCAACAGAAAACATCAAGTCATAGCTCAGCAATTACAAGAACAAAAGAAAGAAGGTTGCATCCAGTTTCTTGCGGTCACGACAGACTGGACAAACCATACCAAAATTTTACGTCGCGACAAGCTTTTGAGGTCACGACCTAAACAAGTGAACTGGGCCAATTACTGGGAAATCCACCTGTGAGCTGGAATCAGCCCAATGTTTGAAGGTTATAAATAGGCATACAGCTTAGTAGCGCTTTTTCGGGGAACCTGTAACGCAGTTAAGAAAACTCATCAGATATTTGTAATATATTTTCTTTTTCTTTTTATTTTTCTCTTTCTCGATCCGAACCAATGATTCTGTTAGAATAAAGAAGCCGAAGCAATGTTTCAATTTCTTTACAAAGTACTGCCTTAGTTTGATAAAGTCTAGATAATTTCTGTGACCATTTCTTCTCACTTTATCAGAATCGTAGCCGTATAATCGAGTCAATGCTCCATCAGATATTGTAATTCGGGCCAGGAATCGCAACTTTCATTAGTTTGAATTTATTGTTAGTTACAAATTTCTTTCTACATAAATTAGAAGGAAGTATCCGAAATTGGGGAGGGGATTTATTTGATCGATGTGTTGGGTAATTGTTTCCACAAGAGCTCAAGTACCACTCAAAGGATTGTGTCTTGCTCTGATTTCCAGGAGGCCTTATGAGTGACACATAAATTGAGATTCCTGAGAGCTTGGAACATTCAATTTGTGGGTATTCTAGACTACCATGGAAGAACTATTGAGCTATGAGAGTTCACTTAGATAAATTCCCAATTCACTCATAATTGATGTTGGAGGGGATTATTTATCAATTTAAATTATCATATATTTCACCTTAATCTGTTGGAAGGCTCCTAACCCTATGTTAGCTGAGATCTAATCAAGGGAAGGGAAGTATCCATTAGATTTAAAGGATGAGTCATCAATTAAGTTGTAGAAGTCTTGCAACAACCCTAATTTGGGAAGTAAAAATCAAGTAGCTTCCCAAGAAATTGGTAATGTAAGTATCAGAAAGAAAAATACCCAAATCTCAGAAGAATATGTTGAATACAAGTGGCTGATTAAAACCCCCGTCTTCGAGAAATAGTGATATTTAATTGCGAATAAAAGGAGAAATCAACTTGCAATATCGTGCATCTTTAACAAATCCAGATTCAAATTTGTGGATAGAGTTTAAATGATATACTATAAATTGATTGTTTCACAATATTTATTAGTGTTCATTTTTACAGAGAACTGATTCAGTCCAACTAATCATAGTGTATATAAGTTCATTAGCTTATTTTTAATGTCCTAAGTTCTCTATGTTATCTTTAAGACAATTATCCTTTAATCTTTAGTTGATAAACTTTATCATTGAGGTTCAGATAGTATGGATCTTGAGTAGTCGGGTATTTGGATTTTGAGAATCCAAGTCAATTTACGGAATGATATCTGACTTTACATCCATTTTTTACTAGAGACTCCGTGCATCAGAAGTGTCATGTATCAAACCCATTCATAATTCCAACATTAAACCAGTTTTATTCATTTTAAAGAAACTCCAGTCCAATTCGACATGGCCACAGGAAAGTTGTAAGACTCCTGTAGAGGTGTTAAATTGAGAGGTTTAGTCTATATAACAAAAGGCAAACACATACTACGAGCATGCGTCCTGGATCTTAAGGGTAGCTGGGAAGAACATTTGCCCTTTGTGGAATTCGCCTACAACAACAATTATCAAGCTAGTATACAGATGGCACCCTATGAGGCTTTATATGGGAGGCCATGTCGATCTCCGATCAGTTGGACGGAGATGGGAGAGACACCAATCACTGGTCCGGATTTGATTAGAGACACCTCTTAGAAGGTGGGTATGATACGAAAGCATTTTCTCACAGCTTAGAGTCGATAGAAGAGCTACGCCGACAGACAATGTCAACCTCTAGAGTTTGAGGAAGGTGGTAACGTCTTCTCGAAGGTGATGCCTAAAAAGGGAGTGTTTAGATTTGGCAAAAGGTGGAAAGTTATTGCTTCGAGATACATCGCTCCCTCTTGAGATACCGAAGGGCACAACTTGTATCGATTAGCATTACCACCGGAAGCTATCGTGTGTCCATGAGGTATTCCATGTCTCCATGCTCGTATACACCCGTGATCCGACCATGTAATGGATTGTGTGAGCTTTGGCTGTCGGATGCAGATGAGACCTTCGGGAGGAGGGACCTATGCGTGATTTGGAGATAACCGAGATCAGTCTTACAACGAAGATTGTGGGAGGGCTGTTGGAAGGTGTCATACAAAGCACCAAGGAGTGTAGGAGGCAACATAGAGCTGTGACACAATGCACGATATCCCTTCTATTTGAGGATTTAAGGTACTTAGTCTAGTCATTGAATATTAAATTATTGCTTCGTATGCGATCAGGTGTATACGTGTGTGTGAATTTGGGACGAAATTCTTTTTACGGTAAGCACGCGAGAACCCGAGCAAAGTGAAATGATAAATTATCGTTGTTAAAATATAGGTCGCAAGTCTGAAACTCTAGATCTCTGGATGATTTACATGGATCACATCATTGAGTTCGCTCGCAAATCTAGTTGCACAAATCGACTTTCGGGGATAGTCGGAATTTCACGCGTTTCGAGGCGGATGAATGACACTAACACATGGCACGAGGACATGTGCCATGTAAGTACTAAACGAATGAACAATCGTGTACATGGAGCCAAGTGTCATCATCCATGAAATAAGGAATAAGAAGATGAGGAACACATTGCATGGTGATTGCCAGTCAAGATGATTGAGAAAGGTGTTCTACAACTAGACCAAAATGAGTTCATGGGAAAGAAGGAGAAAAAGGAAGGAAAAAATATAAAGAAGAGAAAGAAAAGAGAAAGAAAGAGGAAAGGAAAGGAGGTCTAGCTTCTAATCGGGTCTCTTGAGGTTCGAACAAAGAAGAGGTTCAACGGGTTAGCAAGTGAGCTAATGGTACCCCAAGAGGTAGGGTTCTCTTACTCCTGCTGGCTCTATTTAAGGGCCATTCAATGTACTACGAGGTATAGCCCTAATGGTGGGGGTTGGTGTAAGAACAGTCAGGATCAAATTGTCAGATGGTTTACGACTAGCTTAGGTCCTTTTCCGTTCGAAATGCAATTCAAATGTGTTATGCTACTGGAAAGTACGGGATTTGCGTGACTATTTTGTGGTGTGTCATCACAGGTAATGGAATTTACATGCCGAAATCAGAGGTGTCATTACGTCCGAATACGAAGATCCAAGCCAGGTGTTGTCATTACTGAATTTGATATGCAAATTGTGTAAAATCATGTTGATAAATGCTTACTGGTATTAATACGGGTTATATGATGGATGTGAATTATATGTTGTAGATATAATTATCCATGAACTGTGAATGTTGCATGTATCTCTCATTGTGCATGTAACATGAAAGGACTTGCAATGGTATTCTGCATTGCATATGCACAGGGACATTGCGTGAAACGGGTGTGAGTGCATGACATAAATTAACACTGTGTTTAGTGTTTAATGGTGGGCTTGTGCCGCTGGACAACGTCCCAGAGTAGCACAGCCAGAAATGGCGCCATAAGAGGGGCATGGGGCATAGACACCCCTCAAGTGAAAGACTCGCGATCCTCGTTGGGGGACATATGTATCCAAAGCAGAAAGCCAGAAAGCGCCGAGAAGGTTCACAACGCCTACAAGAGACCGGAAAGTCAAGCACCACAAAAAGACATACGACTTTGAATAAAAATGCTTTATCAGAGGTTGTCCAATGAAGTTGAATTATAAAACAAAATCTTTTGTTTTGAAATAAAGGTTTTTTCATGTACTACGGTATATGCATGTGAGGGAGTGAAGTGAGGGCTCGTGAAATTGGCATGACATGTGAGCATTCATGTAGAAATGCATATGTTGTTGCTTAATGTGTTTGTAATGATTGAATCATGACATTTCATGTTCATTTAGGTAGGAGAGCCTCTGTAAGAGAATTCCTTACCCGGGCATCATTTAATTTCGCCGTGGGGAAAATATTTTTCAGTCGGAGGTACACTCAAGAGGTGGAACTTATCTCGAGATCTTAGTGGTGAAGAAGGCGTATTATGGCTTTGTTATATGTAATTCGTGAAATTCGAGAGTTGGTCTTGGCTGCTTATAAAGATAAATAGTTGTAATGAAAACTCACGGAATTGTCTTGTCACTATTCGGGTATGTTTCTTTTTTTCCTAGATTTTATGTTGCCTTTTAATATATAGAGGCTATTGTAGCCAATTGTATTATGGTTTGGGGAAAGAATGAGGCGCGTGAAATGCCATGATGGTTACTACACGTTGGGCAAGTTTTGGGTCGTGACAAAGGTTTCTTGGTTGCGATAGAGTTTCTCTCGATTGCGTTCTGATGTGGTCTCTCAGGTCGCAACTTGGTTTTCGGTTTCATGAAGCATTATGTCGCACAAGAGTTTTGCTTCTCCTCGCTGCGGACAATGTCATGATGAGGGTTCTCCTTGTCACCGAGATGGTCAACAAGAGGTTAGGTGTTGGAACAGTTTGGCCTCAGTGGCGTGGATTTGCGTCGCAACAAAGTGTTTTTATGTCGGCAGAGCCTCGGGTCAGATCAAGAGCTTTAAGTGTCATAAAACATATTTTTATGTCTCGAAGAGACGCTAAGGTGAAGTACACCAATGTTGGGATAGAGTTGCCTGCAATTGTGTCGCGACTGAGTATACCTTACGTCGTGACAAAACCCTCGACATGAGGTCTTCTGAGCGCCGCGACATAGCGTTCTATGTCGCGATACGCATGGCGCCATCGTACAAGGCGCGGACGCCGCACACAACAAAGACGCCTCGGTCACGCACATACGACAAGGCTAGACGCGCTGCTACAGCCGCATGATTGCAGACGCCGCTATAGAGGTATTTTAATGACGGTGAGTTGTTAACATCCAAGGCAGAACAAATTAATAAAGTGGCCATTAAGAGATATTACAATGAACCTGAACTACAAGTGTCATTTTAAGATTGTGCCATTTAAAATGTGATTGGTTAATGTTCATCAGACTATAAGCTTCAAGAAATGGATTTGTTTAAACTTGTTAACTTTTCAACCTAATACATACCGTATAAAATGACTTAACATCCACATGCATGCTCTTCCTCAAGTCAAGAAGTATTCCATGTGAAAGACTCAAATAACCCAAATTTGGCATGTGGTCAACGTTAAACTTAGAGAATATTTGATAATGGTAAAGAGATAGTTTACGATGTTAATTGTTTATATAAAGGTAATATGGGGTCAAACTCCTTAGGATGAAACTCTCAACCTAATCGGTCTGAGTGATGTAAAAGAATAGATTATGACTATCTTGATCGTAGTATCATTTTATGTTATCAAAGAACAAATGTTAATTCATATATTATATTCCTTATTTTTTTAGAGAAGATGCTTGTTGATTTGGTTTACTTTCACTAAATTTAGCTTTTGAAACAAAAAGTGTGTAATCTTGTTTGTGATATCCTGGACAACTTTTTTTTTTTTTTTTTTTTATGGTCTAAACTTTCATGATCACCATATTTTCTCTCTATATGATTCATTGAGGCCTGGAGGTCTTAATTCCTTCCTTCCACTCTCGGGTGGTCTTTTGTATTACTTTCTATTTCTCTCGCCTAGGTAATTTTAACAATGAAATTTTGAATATAAATATGCCGAGCAATCGTGGATAAAAAGTTCAGAGAGGGCACATCAATTCCCTCACTAGTAAGTAAAGTAGAAAGTAGAAAAACTTCCATGATTGTTTCTCTCTCTCCCTCTCTCCCCCTCTCTCTCAAAGTTCGTCATATGATGTCAACCTTATTTTCAAATCACTTGAATTTCTCTCCACATCAGTTTCACACATAACATAATCTATTATCGACCCCTTGAGAATGTGAATATGCTGACTAAATCATTATAATCTAAGATCTATCACTTGTGGACTCATCCCTGCCAATCTTCTTCTCTCAACTTTCACCACCATTGATATTATGGCTTAGGTGAAAATCCTAAATCGTTTGAAATTAATGAAACTGACAATCTTTATTTTTTCTTTAATTTTTGGTGTTGTTTAAACGATATTTTGAATGACTCTAGATGGTAAATTTGTTGTTATTAGTGAAAGAAGGGCAATTTGGATTTGTTTTGGCTAGATTTGGTTAAAGAAAATGTTTTGGAAATTATATTCGTGGATGAACTAGATGAGATTTTTTTTTTTTCTTGAATGAAACGGTAGTTTGGGCATAATTATATTGTTTGTGGATATGTTAAACTTTACAATATAGACAAATATTATTGCTAGCTCGTATGTATGTTGTTTGTATAAATGCCCTTATTTTTTTTCTTTTTGTATGTGTTTGTTTGTTATTAAGTACCTTTTGTTGTGTTTTTCCTTGATTGTTGACCACTTTTAACTTTCATGATATTGAGGTTTAGACTAATTAATGTCTTCACTGGCCCAAATGTTTATGGACTTAAAATAATAAATCCAATAATTCTAAATTTGAAGAATACATTCACTAGCAAACAAATCATGAGAATACAAGTTTTTCACCTTTGATCAAGAGATCTCATTACAACAACACCTTACAATAATTAGTTTAAGAAAATCACCAAACAAATGATGATTACAATGAAATGATAGGTAATATATAAATTGTTTCAATTAAATTTATTTATCAAGATTGTAAAATTGTTATTTGCACTTGTTCTACTATGATGATAGTGACAAACGATTTCTAAGAAGAGAGTTAGAACCACAATAGCATCAATATATAATCGGGAAAAAATGAAAAGATATATGCAGAAGTGGATGAATATGGTGCTCCATGTTCTAAAGAAGGTAACTCTGATCTTTTCAGACTATGGCTGCGGAATGGAAAATATGCTCATCCGTATATTCTAGGTGGGACTATAAAGACTTCAAAGCCATGAGATATCTTACAACTCAGGCAAGTAATCTATATTTTATATTTGTATGAATGCAAGTATCAAAATTTTTATGATATTTTTATGATTGTAAGATTTAATTTATTAAACATAATAGTAGGAGAAATTCTTGTTTCCACCCGAAACAAAAGGATGGTTCCCCAAGTTTGTAATCAAGAAGTGGAGGGATTTTAAGTGTGATCTAAAAGCAAAGTATTTTGATTCTCTCAAGCCAAAGGAGCAAATTCAAGGAAACATGCCCAAAGGTGTTGAAGCAACTCAATGACATATATTAGTGAATGGATGGTATATTGAACAAAGCTAGGTTGGTATTAGCATTTGAACTCAATAAACATAATAATGATGAAATTTTATTATGTGTTTAAATTGAGCTTTATTTTTATAGAAAATGAGTGAAACAAACATCGCTAATGCAAAGAAAAAGAAGAATGGACACACTTATGGGAGAAAAAGCTATTCAAGACTCATAAAAGAAATGGTCATTATACTTTCACTTATGAATATTATCATTGAACTCCTAGCAATCAACTTTGTTGTAATCATTAATTAGTTTGTGAAAAATTTGTGATTGTAGGAAAAAGCAAATGGAAAAGCTCTAGATCACCTAACAATTTTCGATGCAACTCACAAGAAGAAAGATGGTACATATGTGGATCATAATAAGGAGTTGATGATATATTCTTACTTTATATTATCAAACTATTTGATTGTGCTCTTGCATGCTTGGTTTCATATGCTAGTATAAATTTCATGGGATGCTTGTTCTTTTTATGTTAATATAGTGCTTTAAATTTGCAGGAAAAAGCTTTTGCTTTACAGACTGTGCGTAGTGAAAGTTCACGGAGAATTTGGAAAATATAAATGAAAATATTTTTCAAGAATTATTAGGTGTAGAACATAGTTGCTGAGCACAGTTTTGGTTTTGGACTCATCTAGAATTTATTGGATTAATACTATACATAGTGCTAGATGGAGCGTAATATGAATCTGCAATGCTAAAGTGGTAAACTTAGAGTTAAAGACTTGATAAGGCCATGCCATAATACAATGAAGTATTTGGGGATACATTGCAATCTTTGACTTCATTTATTAACAAATTGTTTCAAGATCAATACCAATGGAAGTTAATAATTCACATGTATAATTCTAGAATTTCTTCAAATGCGATCTTATTATTATTCAACATGATTTTTTTGTTATCTATTATGTTTTCTGCTATTTAAATCTTTTTTTTCTCGCTAACACGCGCATTAATGGTCATGATGCCTTCTACTAACAATCATTCGTCAGATTCAAGTTATGAGCCTAGACATAGTTTGTAGTTTTGAGTTATACAGAGAAGTAGGAATTAATTGTTTGCTTCATTCTTTATTGTGGAGTTTACATAAATGAGTTTTTTATTGTTATTTTTAAAATTCTTGTTAAGAGACGGATATTTTGCAATTTATAATGTGGATATTTGTTCTTCCTCATTATCGCTTATATATTATGATTTGATCTACTCAATTTAATAATATTTATTTCTCACAAAAATATCATGCTTTGAATTCACAAAAAATCAACAGAAAATATAGAGGTGGTTCAAATCGCTTCTTAAATATTATGAAATAACCAATTTTACTTGCAGTATTAGCGCCAAAACTATGGGTAGTTTCACATCAAAGTTTCACAATGGTAAAGAAGCTAAATTTTTTTTTAAATGGTGCCAACTCATAAGGGCGGTATAAACCGCCCCTACAAATGAGATTAGTAGATTATCATCACACGTAAAGGCGATTTTGAGTGCCGCTACGATTCTGATGGAACCCAATTTTAACCACCTACATCAAATCTTACCTATATCAGCTACCAACCCTACATTCGACGAGAAAAGCGCCTCAAAATGGTAGAGCCTGCGTGAACAACGACAGTTTTGGGGCGGTTGTTGAGACCACTACTACACTTTGTTAGGGCGGTTTAAATCGCCCCAATGACATTAAAAAATCGTTGTCGTAGCCCATATTTGTTGTAATGGTTGCTGTAACTAAAATTATTGATGCCAAAATTCCTCTCACGAAATTCCTGATTAGTCATGATTTTAAAAATACCATGACTAACACATCCATTGTTACTCTTTTTTTTTTTTCAGGGCTCATAGAAGTTGCCATGACTAAAATTATTGGCACCAAAGTTGCCTCACAGAAAATTCACATTTAGTCAGTATTTTGTAAAGCGTGGCCAGGAATATATATATTTTTATTTCACTTAAATTTACACTTAAGTATATATAGCCATGCTTTGATACCTATTATTAAAAATTTATTGTTAGTGATGATATCTTATGTCCGTGACGAAATATTCGTCACTAAATATCTCTCTTTGAGATTAGATAATATAGGTACTTTTGAGTATAAAATTGTGAAGCCATGTTGTCAAAACAAAAGAAAGAAAAGAAGTAAATGAAAAAATAAGATAGCTTAGTATAATAAAAACAATTTTAATGCATGCTTACCTCTCCATATGTCCACAGCTCATTTGGTAGAAACAATTTAAAGTTTAAAAAGCGAACATCAAAGGGTGAGGTCTTAGGTTTGAGTCCTAGGCGGAATGGGTTACTACGCATTATAACCACAGAATTCTTGAATTTACTACATTGGAAATATGTGGAATATTTGGAACCATGAGAAATCAAGTAATACTTTCAAGGGTTGTGACACTTTCTCATAATTGAGAAAGCTACTATAATTTTTAAAAATCTGCAAGATCATTTGATAGACCCTCATCACTTAAGTGAAGATTCTAAGGGCTCCCGAATGGTGGAAAAATGAATTCATTGGATTCTTCCTATCTATGATATGTTTAAGTTAAATTTTGATGGTTCGAGGATAAAGGACACTAGTTCTTTAGGATGGATCATTAGAGACTTAAATGGTATTATAAAGATGGTGTGTGCGAAGCATTGGCCACAGGTCATGCTCACATAGTGTCACGAGGAATGCATGAGGCTAGAAATGAGATTTTAGCTGCCAAGAATAGTACGTGGTTACTCAAACTTAGAGATTGAAAGTGACTCCAAGATTATAATAGATTGTTATAATAAAAGGATCAATATCCCTAATTCTATTATGTTATTAATGGAAGATATTTGGAAGTTATCTTATGATATGAACATTTATGAGTGTAGACATGTGTCTATAGAGAAGCAAATAGAACTACTAATTGTTTGGCAAAAGGAATTGGTATTATGGATTCAAAATTTTGGTTGTCTAATTTCCCTAAGGATGTTACAAACATTAGTTTTGAAGATTATTGTGGAGTCTCTATCTCTAATCGTATGTGTAGGATCTGTTTGGAAATTTAAGTAGTTTTTTTTTCTTATCAAAAAAAAAAAAAAAAAAACAAAGTGCTTAGTTGTAAAAAAAAAAAATGCATGCACCTTATTTCATCATCATACAATAGTAGAGACTATTACACAATGAAGAACATATAACTATCCTCAGTGTTTCTTCATTGATTTGCAAATACTTTACAGCAAAAGCTGCATACAACTCAACAGTATTTTCCAACCAAATACAAGAAGATTCGAAGAAAGGACAACAAAAAGAGCTGGTGATAACAAAAAAAATTAAAAAAAAGTAAAATATTATTTTTTGTGATACTACCTCAAGAATGGGGAATATATGTTTTTTTAGCCATTCACATCTTTGGACACCAGGATTATAGAAATTGTGATGAATTAGGTAACACATCTGCCTCATGAGAGCAGCTCCAAGTGATGCTAATTAGAACCAGTTAGAGGAATGCAGGGATGAGAGACAAACTTAAGGGGTTGGAAGATCCCTACTGTGCAGAAAAAGGGTTTAAGTATGTTGTCAGGTGAGGAGCAAGGTGTCAAACATGCATATGATTGTGGTAGAGGAGGGAAGGGAGTAAAGGGTTGGGAGTACAGTTGGGTATTATTATTGTTGTTGTTGGCCTGGCTATTCCACGAGCCATGATCAGAGAAGGAAGAGAAAGAAAAATAGAAAAGAAGAGGCTAATAGAGGCTCAGCTTTGAGACCATATTACAAAAATGAAGAACAGATGATTATCCTCTCTTTTCATTGATTTTGCATCCCTTTTGTAGCCGAAAGGCCACATACAATGTAAGCAATTCTGTTATAATCAAATACCGGGAAGAATCCAAGGGAGGACAAAAAGGAACTGATGAAAACAAAAATACAAGGAAAAAAAAAGTGAAATATTATTCGTAAATAGGGCTTGAGTCAGAGTCCCTTCTAAACTAATGCTTACTACAATCCATTGAGGCTTTGAATGAACACTTATTGTTCTTAAAGATGTACCCTACCAAGAAGTTCATCTGAGCAAGGTTGCCAAAGATGCCCAAATCCTGAGTCGGAAGCATGGAGAAGCAAACCAAATCTTCCTGCACTTGGATAAATATGTTCAATGGCTGCAACTTCACGTCTGCACCTGTGAAATGAGCTGTCACGGTGGGGATTTGTAAATTGCTTAGGCTACTGTAACAAGATCAATCCCTTCTTGGGTCCAGTAGTAGTTTCACCTGCGATTGCTGATTTTAGGGCTGATTCCACGTCATTATAGAAGTCTTGGGGGAGAAAAGTTAGGGTTGTTCCAGAATCAATTATAATATTTCCCTCCGCAGCTGCGGGAGAATATTTGTTCTTGGAAAAACCTTTGAATTCCACCCTTTTGCTTCCCACGCTCATGCCTTCCATTGTAAGGTGGTATAAAGTAGCAAGGCTTCCTTTAATCAAAGGCGTTGACACCGTCCCAGAACCCGACACAGCTCCGCTTCTACGAGTGATCTTGCTTGGTACGGTCGAGCGCAGTAATGGCGGCAAGCGGTAGGAGAACCGTCCGCCTATTTTAGAGCTCAATTTAGCGACTAGTGAAAGGGATACCGCCCCAAGGCCTATTATTCCACCATGCTTTTTATCGAAGTTTCCACCATTGCTGTGTCCGCACCCAAACGCGAGGCCTGGAAATGAAGCCGGTTGACCTTCATTAGAACCGATTGTGAGGGTATCAGAAGAGAGATTTCCGCTGGTGTATGATAGATCCCCATATAAGTAAATATAGGTGCAGACATTATACATCAGTACTGAGCTTAGATTGTCCCAAATCTTGACAGAATTCATCGTCACAGGCTAAAGTTTTGTAGGTTTTAGACTTTTGGGGATCGAAAGATAGGTTCATCTTGCTGGTAACAATCTCATCGCAAGGGGGTGCTGCCTCCATATGAGATCACTTCCAGTGTCAGCAATGCCAAGCATTGGTACTGGTGGGGTTCTATTGATACATTCATAAGATATTCTCCACCCCGGAGATTACATCGGATAGGATATCATTTGGGAGAAAATCATAGCCCTGAAGTATTTGCTTGCAGAATGGAAGGCGGCGAAAGAG
Source organism: Tetrastigma voinierianum (assembly GCA_016808115.1). Lineage (NCBI taxonomy): Eukaryota > Viridiplantae > Streptophyta > Magnoliopsida > Vitales > Vitaceae > Tetrastigma > Tetrastigma voinierianum. The sequence continues at coordinate 64,622 of JAEQBH010005452.1, read as the reverse complement.
CTTTTGCAAAAGCGTTGGTACTTGGTTTCAGATGGATTATAAAATGGGCAGAGGCGAATCACAGGAGATGAGATGTTAGTGAAATCATCTATTTTGGCTTCTGCGTGATAATGCTCTGAGAAATGAACGAGGAAGATGACTGCCAAAGGTGAAGAAGAGAACCTTCTGGTTGAAACTCTCCGAATTTCCTCTAGGGAGTAAAGAAGAAGATGCGATGAAGCAAGGCTTAGGATTCTAAGAAATTATACTGTGAAAATTCAGATGAAGTATTCCTAGAAGAAGTCCTAATCTATTTCACTTCTTACATTTGATCTCTTCTATAAGAAACACAACCATGCAATGACAAATTCTCTACCTAATAAGAAATTTTTTTTTCATATATTCATATGAAGAAAAAGAAGCATTTAACCCATCATGCTTACCTCAAGTAATAGAGTTTTCGCATTTTCAAACAGGTATAGGGCATAGGAATGGGGTCTAGGTTCGAGTTCCAAAATGAAATAAAAAAAAAAGAAGCATCTAATTAGGAAGCTTTTATTAAAAGATTTTTTTTAGGAAAAACTGGAAAGATAGCTCTCAAATATAATTCTCTTTTTTAAGTGGTTGATTGCATTTGATTCTCATAAAACCAGTAGGAAAGAAAAAGAATATTCAGAAAAATATTTTTCCATACTTCGTTAAACCAGCACAAAATATAAAAAAATATTATTTGATGAGTTTTTTCCTTACATTGTTTATTTCTATTTTCTTTTCCTTACTTATTCTCATAAAATTTTATGAGAATATTTTCTTTTCCATGTATAGGCTTGATTTCCTTTTCCTTTTCTTTTTTCTCTATTTATTTTGTGGTTTGGCTGTGAATATATTATGAAATAAGATAACAGTAGAAATAACATATGATATTTGATATTTGGTTAGTGACGGTATTATCTCATTACTTGTTCAATTCTGTATTCAATCAAATGTGGAATAAGATGAGTGGCATAATAATTTATATCCTTTGTATAGTGAGATCTTAATCCTATGTTATTATATAGGATATAAATATCGTATGCATCATAAATTTATTTATTTTTATCAATTTTATTTTTATGCAACATCTGATGAAAAAAAATATATTATAAAATTAAATTGTAGTTTTAGAAAAAAAATATTTTCAAATATATTGTCAAATACCATTAATTTATGTATTATGCATGTATATGTGTGCGTGTATCCTACCAACAAATCATACTATTTGTTTAAGTAGTAAGGGTGTGTTTGAGAGCTTAGTACAGTTTTTGGGCACTATCCTTTCACATAAGTATTTTGATAAAATATTACACGTGTTTGAATGAAGCATAAAAATAACCTTGGCCTTATAAGCGAATTTTAGCATTTAAATAAGCTTCATGGAAACTTATAAAAAAAAAGCAAGATTATACGAAGCCTAAAAGTTGATCATCTTAATGACAATATTGTCCTTATGATAAATTATGTAAAAAAATAGGAAAAAAATTCTGAAAAATAGAAAAGAAATTTCAAAAATAGGTAAAATTTTTGAAAAAATTAAATAAAAATTGGAAAAATATCTATGAAAAATATAAAAGAAAATCAAGAAAAAAAATGCCAAAAACAGGTATTTTTTTTAAAAACGTATGTAAAATAGGAAAAAAAACCCTTAAAATAATGAAAAAATAGAAAACAATTTCCGAAAATTTATGTAAAAAATAGGTAATTTTTTTGAAAACTTATATAAAAATGGGAAAAAAATTGAAAATTAATGAAAAAATATAAAACAAATTCCGAAAAATTATGTAAAAAATAGTTTTTTTTTAAATTATGTAAAAAATGAAAAAAAATTATGATATATAATTAAAAAATTAAAAAAAATTATTGATGATGGAAAGAATGATATTGATGATTTTCTTGATTTAGAATTTGGTACAAATCCACATGAGTGTTTATTTTGTTTTGGAACTTAGAATTTTTGTGATGATGGGAAATATTAATGATGTTTGTTATTTTGTTTTGGAAATGTTTGTGATGATGTGAAGCACTAGTGATGTTTGATTTTTATGCTTAGTGTTCTTTACTTTATTGTATTTTATTATTAGATAAAAATTATAGATAGCATGTAGTGAGATATATAATTTTTATTTATATTAGGTAAGGTACACATCACTTAAAAAAACCTGCGCTTCAAGTGCGTCTTGCGCCTCAAGGCCCTAAGAGGCTTTTGTGCCTTGGTGCGCCTTAAATAACTATAAATTCATGATATATTACATTCCAATTTATAGAAAGCGTCCTAAAGATTTTAATGAATTAAAAAACCCTATAATATTTTAGTTTTTATAATATCTTTGACGCGTATGAAACAAAAAATGAAGAGGAGAGAATGGTTCATTAGCTATTTTTTATACTAGATATTACATTTGAATGATAAATGTTTTCAATATATAACGAATCTTTACCTTATTTTTAAATTTTTTTATCATGGTTTCATGATATATATAATATTAAATTTTAGTTTTTAGTCTTTTTAATTTTTAAAAAATTATGATAAGTACTTATTTATTAAAACACTTCAATTTCATAAGTGTTTATGATGGTTTTTTCAATAATTTTAACTGTTATAAGTGCTTGTGTAGTAATGCATCCAAACACCTTAAAATAATGTATAAGTGTTTTTTAAAATATGTATCCAAACACAAATAGCTTGTTGAGTAAAGTACTTATAACAAAAGCTCTCATCTAATAAGCTCTTATAAGATAAGTGTTTAATTAAGCTGTTTACCAAACAGGGCCTAAGTCCTTGAGGTCTAGCTCAAGTGGTTGAAGGTTGACAACGGATTGGAGGAGGTTCTAGGTTTAAGTTCCAATGAATACAAAAAATTTAACTATATAAAAATGTCTAAGTAAAATTCCTTAATTAGAATTTCACACACACACACACACACACACACATATATATATATATATATATATATATATATACATATATATATATATATTCGTGATTAAAAATAAATATAGACACGTCTATCTAAATCACGTTGAAGCGAATTTCTCATAACCTTTAGACGGGAAATTTAGTCAATTGCATTACTATACAAAGGCCTATAGTTGGAAAGAAATTAAAACCGTGGTTATATTTTGAGCCAATAGACGCATATGGATTTTGACTCCGACTATATGGTGTTCATATAACCCTTCCCCGTGCTCCCTCTGCTCTCTCTCTCTCTCTCTCTCTCTCTCTCTAGTGCAGCTCTCTTCCTCTTTAGGTTCAACTCTCTCTCTCCCCGTCTCTCTTTAGAAATCTATACATTTGCTTTAGGTTCAACTCTCTCTCTCTTTAGAAATCTAGAAATCTGCTAGTAGTCAAAGTATGCCATGGGGCTTGTGGTAATCTGGAGCCACCTCGACCTTTATTGATTTTGCCTAATCTAAAATGTATACTTCTAAAATTAAATCTTTGGATTTATTATATTGGACCACTTCAAGAGAAATGATTAGTAAAGGTATAAAAATACAATGAAGGGAGAGGGAAAAGAAACACAAATTCGAGGGATATTTCATTTAAGTTAGTTATGAAAAGAGCAACCTTATATTATCTGAGATGAAAGAATTGATTTATTAGAACTTGAACAAGTAGAAAAGAATGCATATCATTTAAATCATACGAGAAATAGAAGCCACCACAACTTATTTTCATGTAACCGGACAAAAAATTAAGTGATAATATAGACCAGCCTATTTAGGCTAGTATTTGTAAGTATTTTCTACATGCAAGTGCACCACGTCTCTCATAAGTAATAAAATTGGACAAACCCATGGGATCACCTCTGTGAATTTTGATCTAATCTAACCTAATTTTGTTTTGATAACCTGAAATTAGATGGTGTGCTGAATTATAGACAAATATGCAATTAAAAAAAAATCCTAGTAAAGTAACTATGAATCTAGAGTTTAGATTTAACTTAAGTTATCCAATGACTAGAGAATGAAGCAATCCTAAAGCAACTAAATTCATATGATAAAGGAGTCCATTAACCCTATTATAGTATTAATATCTTTGGAGCATCAACACCTACTCACAAAACTTCGATTGCATGCATCTTTGCCTCAAACTCAGTTTTTTAGAAGACATTACATCGGTTAATCTTTAGACTATGTAGGAGGAATCATAGGTATGGAAAACCTATGATCATCCTACGGTATTCCATTACTGGTCTCATCTCACCATCTCCTCTCGGTCTTAGGTTCAATGTGAAATAGTGCAATTGGTGATCAAGCAATTACAAGAATTAAGAACTAAATGAAAAACAACAATATATATAAATGAATCCATGTTGAAAAATTACAAACAAAAGCCTAACACATTGGCTGTAACTTAGAGCTACATCGTAGTCTAGAGAAAAAGAACTAAAACATAATTAAACAAATAAAACAAAAAGAAAACATGAATGTAGAAGAGAAAGTGGCTGCAAGTATCATCAGGTTGGGCTTTAGGCCCTTGCAAAAGAGTTCCTCCAATCCTCTCTAAACTTCCGCCCCGCCGTCTTTCCTTCTCCTCATTTTCTTCTACGACTTCCTCTTTTTATAAACGAGGAATCAAGTGCAAAGACCCTCTTTTTTGTGTTTCTTTCCCTTTTGATCCTCCCAAAAATCTCCCATCTGATTGTCACGGTCTAACTTGTTGAGCCAAAATCACAATTTTCACTATCACGATTCATTATTGCGAGAGTGGACAAAGGGACTTAGAAGCTATAGTGCGAGTCGAAACGATAGGAAGAGTGAATAAAAAAAAATATTTATTTTCTTTTATTCATCCTTTAACTAAATTATTCATGGTTAGTTTTTTCTAAAGATTTAATTTTTAATCTCACGAAAACAATTTTTCAATCCATGATAATTTGAATCCATATCATAAAATAAATAAATAATTAAATCTCGAATCAAATATGGGTTGGTTTTGATACCACTTGTTAGGAATTTTATTTACCTAATACATGTTTCCTAGTCTAGCAATATCATAAACATGTTATGAATCCCAAAATATTACACCTGAATCATACATAATAGGCAAACCCTAAATAATCATATATATTTTTACCAATTTAATTTAAGAGATATAAAGTTTGTATAGCGGAAGCGTATCTGTATCCATTGTCGGAAGTTGTCAAATCTACGAGTTAGATCTTCCGAATTCGATACAGCCCTAATAACAAGAGTTTGTCTTTGCTCTAGTGATGGGATGTAGAGAAGAAAAAGAACTAGGGTTCTTTTCACCATATGATTTGGGAACCATAACCCTAATATTTATACTAGTCATATTATGTTAGATATTTATCAAATTAGAAATATCCCTAATGTATCCATACATTAAATCCATGACTGATATACCCCTAAGCCAATTATTTGAGATTCCAATTAGTCACTTTAGTTGAATTAATAAAAATTGATATGAACATATTTGATATTTACATAAATGGTCCACAATAATTATTGAAATTTTCATCAGAATCAGTAAAGCACTATTTCCCTTTAGGTCATATAGAGTAAATGATTTTTATGTTGTTTGGAGATGTCAAAGTCTAGTAATAAAAAGAAAGCGAAATGCAATAAATCCTTTCGATTAAAAAATAAACTAATGCTTTCCTATGAGAACACGTCATAAAAATGTAAATGGCTTAGTGTATGTTTTACCATGTACAATTTTTGCTATAATTATTGTCAGTATAAGTAGTTTTCAATGATTTTTTTAAGTGTAAAGCTTTTTGGGGAAAACACACAAATGGAAAGTCGTACCTAAACTCCAAGTAAATTAAAGTACACTATTTCTATTTAATTCCAAGTTTGAGAACTTCAAAAAGAAGAACACGTATTCCTAACACTATTTATAGTGCATTTAGTAGATTCATAGGTGTATTTTACACCTATGCCTAAACTTGAGTTGTTATTAGATTTATACGAAGATATGCCTCATTCTAATCTCATTAATGTTTGTTTTGATAGGAAAAGCAAAGTTCGGGAAAAAAATGCAAAAGTAGAGCCTCGAGTCCATCAAGACACACCTTGGAACTTTTTAGCGTTCACAATGGCGCTAAACGTGCAAGCATCCTATTTCCATAAATAGTAAATTTCGTTTTCAATAAATATATATTTGATTGGAAACGGTTAAATAAATAGTAATTTTCGAAAAATGAGCCTTGAAAAATCGAAAATGTTCAGAATAATGTATTAAGTCTAAAGGAACTGAAATAGATTAAAATGAAATTATTTTCAAGGATGAGAATGTAAGACCCGGGGAAAAACCTATAAATTTGACTTTTTGCTAGGAAGGGCAAAATGGTAATTTTATCCAAATTCTTTCTATATCTCGAATGACGAAACGGACTTCACCGTTGGAATCGTCTCATGAAATCTAGTCACCTAGGCGAATTTCGTTGAATTCTGAGACAGTCGGATTTTTACGAAATTCGAGACAATGGGTATCAAGTGAACTCCGAAAACGAGATTTTTAGAAAAATCCCGAAAAATATCAAATATGTAAAGAATGTCCATTTAAGATAGATGAAACTAAAATCAGGACAAAATAAATTGTTTTGGGGCGAGAAACGGAACCGAAGAAGTGTGACACGTGGCGTGACGTGAGCCACGTGTCCACACTATAAATAGCCTAAAATATCTAACATGCCAAAAGATATCATTGTTGGTCTAAGACCAAACCGTAAGAGAGAGAGAGAGAAAAGAAAAAGGCAGGCTTCTCTCTTCGATTCACGAGTTTTCGTTGGTCGGATCTCGTTGGGTCAAGAGTTAAAGTTGCTCTACTCGACGAGAACTACGCGTGGGTACCAGAATCACAAGATTTAGCCAAGTTTCAAAGTTTGGGTTTTCACTAAAGCCAAGAAAAGGCGGTGTCCTAAGAAATCACGCCATTTGAGGTAGGGTTTTTTCTCCTACTCGGTTTAATTTCTATCTAAGGGCATATGTGTGTCAAGGAGATCTTTATCTAGTTTTTCCCTTCCTTGTGGTATGTTGCAAATTCATAACTTGGTCATCACTCATCCGAATTGAGTGATTCAAATTTCTAGATAAACTATACTTATAGGAGATCATTTCCTTGAAATGGGTCTATCCAAATTTCAATCCATTTGGACTCAGAAATGCATTCAAAGGGGAGCTATGTTCAGACAGTTTCAGGTTATGTTTGAAGACTGAGTAGTTTCAGTTGTTTAGGACATATCTTGAGTTTCGGTGATCCGATTTGGGTGATTCTAGTTGGGGAAGAACCCTAAGAACCGTATATTCAAATGAGTATAAAGAGACACAGTGTCAAGTCATGGATTGAACTCCTGAAATCGAATTTATCTGGGTGTTTCGGTGTAGCGAGTAAAGCGGCCAGTTTGAATGAAAAGGCCATAACTTCTTCGTCGAACTCCGTTTTGGAGTGTTTTGGACTCTAATAAACCCATTGAGTCAGTTACATATGTGCTTGTGGAGGATAATTGAATGATCAAGAACATGGCTAGTTATGTTTTTGTACCAAGTGTCTGGGTTGCTTGGTTGTATCGAGTGAATAGCCGGGTTTGACGATATTTTCATGGCATGTTGTGGGCTATTGTATTGGGTATTAATTTCCATGAGTTAGCATAAGAAAATCATGAGAAACAAAAGTGGTTGAGTTCAATTGATTTTAATCAATTGGAAGTGATTAAATGCTTAAGGGTTGTTGGAAAGTATATTATAGTTAATGGTTTAATTGAACCCAGTTAAGGTATGGATGTTAGCGTTTATGGATAATGTAACGTGTAGGAGGAAAGTGATTAAGGGCAATCAAGTGAAAAGTTTTAAAGGAGAAAAAAGGGCTTAAATACTTAAGGTGAGGAAAATGTAAATGTTTATGAATATATATATATATATATATATTTTCCAATGTATATATTTTCATATCTATGTTATAAATGTTTAAATGAAAAGGAAATGTAGTTTCTTGATTTTATTTATGTTGATAAAATATGAAATGATTATGAACCATAGTTTTATTAAGTATGTATTAGAAAATATAGAAATGATTATAGTTTCCATAGTTTTATAAAGCATGTGTTAAGAAAATATAAAATGATTATGGAACCATAGTTTTATAAAGCTGGATTATGATTTTCCATATCAAAATGAAATGTTATGAACATATTATATATATATATATATATATATACATATATATATATATGTTTATATAGAAATTTTTGAATACATGGTACTTTATGTTACAAAGATAAAGTTTAAAGGAAAGTCGACTAAAGTACTTTACGCATGCATGGTACATGGGAAAGGGATATAATTTTTTTTATAGAGAGAAGGGAAGAGTGATGCATATTGCCATGCATGTGAAAAGTATGAAAAGGTTACCAACGTACAATGTGATTTATTTCATAGTGCAATGGTATTTAAAAGAAATACACGATTTATCGGAGGTTCCTTTTAGGTCATTTGTGATCTTAAGACTGTTTCCTCGGAGGTTCTTTCATGGACAAACGGTGGTTAACGGTAGGCGGGTTCCATTGGATATGACGGATTCAAAAAGGAAAAGAAAGTAAAGTAAATGTTTATTAAAATGATATGTTTATACAATTGTTTTACGCATTGTATTTGAACTATAAGGAAAAGAAAGTAAAGTAAATGTTTATTGAAATAAGATATTTATACAACTGTTTTATACATTGTATTTGAAGCCCATGTCTGAAACATTATTTTCCTATGAAGCTGTGCTCTCCTTTGTGCTCCTTTGGCTCACATTTTTCCAAAATATTTTATAAAATGTTTTCAAGGGGCGAGGCAGACGGCTTGATTCAAGCATCCTCCTGGCTAGTGACACTTCCGCCTCACACGACGACTACTTTTTGAAAATGTAAAGACCTTTTTGTAAATAACTACTTGTGCACATTTATTTTGTAATGTATAATATGGTTTAAAGAAATGAACTACGAGAGCTCTAATCCTCTGTTTGGTAGAGGTACGTAGGCGGTTGGGTGTAATCCCCGACTCGAGCCTAATGGTTATAAAAAAATATTGTTTATATATCTATAGTGTTCAGAAAATGATTTTAAAGTTTGATTTGAAATTGTTTGTGGTGGACTTGATGTCCCATTGTTGGATGTAGAGTAAATTAAATTGTTTTATTACAAGTGTTGTAAATTGTGAAATGTCCGAAAAACAGAGAAAACTCTACACGATTTTCTATAAAATGTCTAAGCGTATAAAAAGGGTTTGATGTTTAAAAGAAAAGAAAAAAAAAGTTTTTCTCACCGTGTTTCATAAGATTTTAATGGAAAACATAACTGTATAAATGGATTCGCTCCACGGATTTACTTTTAAAAAAGGGTTTAAAAGAAATGTTTTTTTGAATCCGTATGAGTGACGGGAGGGTCCCTCGGGTTAGGAAGAGGAAACCTGAGTTGAGTCCCTTCATGCTTCCTTATTAAGGAGTTTCTTATATAGTCCGTCAAACATGATTGACGTTTCATGAGTACTAATTGCATCGACAATGGATTTGTATTCATCACCTAGTATGTAAGGATATGATAAATGAAATCTTTACTCTCATCCATGGTTTGCCAAGAAAAGAGTGTTCATGCACTTGCGGTCGAATAAATTGCACATATTCAAATATGGTTTTGGTGCCCTTGGTGCATGGTTTAATTTGATCCTTGATCTGCTTGATGCGACCACAAGAGGGTTTGACATATGTGTGGGCGAGGAGTGTAAGGTTTTCATTAAGTGGGTTCATTAATTGGAATTAAAACTGAATTAAGTTTGGTCTAATTAAGTGAGGTTATTGGGCTTCTTAATAAATTATATGGACTGGCTAGTGTGTGGGCTAAGTTCGGCCCGACCCGTTATGAGAGGGCTCGTGGTCGGAACTCTATTTAAGAAGCTCAAGTCCCTCCCAAACCCTTTAAGGATTGTTTTCTATCATACAGTTTTCTCTCATACGTTTTTTAGGGAATCGTGGTGACGTCTCATGAAAGCGGAGTTTCAAAGTGCGTTTGGGAGAAGATCTTGAGATCGGTAGATCGGTTCTCTTTGCAGCTCTTCATCAATTCCGCATCAAGAAGATATTCAAATGGATTCCAAATCGAATTTTTATGAATTTTCGAGTTTTCTCCATTAATGTTATGCTTTGTGTTAACATGGTAATCTGGGTGATAGAATCGTGTCCTACGATTTAAGTAGCCGAGCCAACCATGAATTGAAATTAAAGCATATGAATCGGAGAAAATTTTTTTGGAGTTTATGACGGGCGTGCGTCCATTTTGGATTTTTCGATAAATCAAAAATTGAATATTTTTGCATATTTGGAATCTACCTGGCGAACGTCAAATCGGTGGGTGGCGTCGGCCGGAGGTGGCGGACCCGGCCCTCCTGCGCGCCTCCACGCGCCTGCAGCGTTGAAGGCGGCGGCGTGTAGCACGCAGCCCGGAATCACGAGTCCAGCGGCTCGTGGCCGTCGTGTTGATGTCAGTATACCAGAGTCGGCAGCAGAGCCGGTCAAGCCGGATCTGCGTCCGTTTGTTGACGGTCGATTAGTGGGCGGTAGCGTGGCGTGGCGTGGCGTGGCGCGTGGGCGAGCGTAGCTAATGGCGTGGCGAGATCATGGCGTCATGATGGCGTCATCTCGACTCGTCTTTGGGCGACCCTTGACGAACCGGCTTGGCCGGTCCAGCGGCCCGGCAGGCCGGTCAGCGCCCAGGCCCGGTCGGCTAACCCGGCACATGCGCGACGCCGCACGGCGCGAGCCTTACGGTGGCGTGAGGCGCGTGTGGTGACTACGGGCAATTTTGGTACCTGCAGATTCGTATCGAAATTCTCTACAATGTGATATATAGACTTTGCATGTTTGAAGCTTTTACAGATATGAAAATACGTATAGAACCCTAAGTACACCTAGATATTAGGGTATTTTCACGTATTCATGGTATTTCTCTATGGTTTTGGAAATACATAAGGTAGCTAACATGTATATCGATGAGTGCTTAAAACACTCAGATTATACTCGCGTCAGTCTTGCATTTTCATGTTGATTTGGCATTATTTATAATTTTAGTGTTAGATTCCTTATTTAGTTTTGTTTTTTGGAATACGGGCATGATGAAAAGAAGGCGAAAGAACAACACGGAAGCCATTTGGAGGAAATGAGGGCAGCTGCGAGGAGTCAGCACGCCACGTCGCGACGTCTCCACGTCGCGACGTCACCAAGTCATGACGTGGGGGTCAACAAATGCAGAAGTCAACCAGTCACCACGTCGCGACGTCACCACGTCGCGACGTCAGCTCAAATGCGCATCATCATTAAATGCGGGGGCTCGAGTTTTGGGGCATTGAAAGAGCGTGCGACCGGAGATCTGGTGGAGAGACACCCCTGCCTTACGGACTTAAAGGATCTCCTTGGACTTTTGTATTGGTTTTCATTATTGTTTTGATTATTTTTGGATCACATGAGGATGTTCTTCACATTACATATTTGTTTCTTTCTTTCATGATGTTAACTCATTTCTAGGGTTACATGAGCATCACGAGACAATGGATTAGAATTTAACTATCATGTTAATCGATTGTTGTTAATTTATCACATACGCTCTATACGCATGTTAATTATATGATAATATCGGCCCGAAAATATTAACATACTTACACTTCCAGAGAAAGATCCAGATTCGAGATGAGGGTATTCGGGATGCAGGTAAGTGGCCTTTAAGCCGGTCGGGTAATAGAGATGTCCAGAACACGAAGGTGGTTTTTGGGGTTGACCATTAAGCATTTACGAATCTAGGAGTCGAGATAGAGATATACTCGATTCTATTCACGAAAATAGGCGAATATACCTCGAGAGAGGATATCGTAAGAGCAGATCACCTCGCCATTGATATGTTATAAACAATCGGAATAACAACATCTTTAGGAGAATAATCCATCAGATGTGAGGGAATTTAACCTAGGCTCCCACATTATCAATTCACCAAAACCAATAGCTTGAATTACGATTAGCGCAGAATTCTCTCTTAGAATCATTTATTCGGATATTGTCTAAAGGAATCTACGTAGTCAATTCATCTTTCACATTGGATTGATGCTCGTACACTAGTACTATATTACTTGAGGCGACAGCGTGCACTTGCACTTTTATAGGCGTACATTTTACACACCGCGTTTTCGGCCTATCAAGTTTTTGGCGCCGTTGCCGGGGAAAGGTTTAATTTGATATAAGTAAACTTATGGAGATAATATTCACGAATTTTCTTTATTTTTGTTATTTTTACAATCTTTTGGTAGTGGGTTTTGTTAGTTGGTGTGTTATTGCGGTCACGGGTTTTAGTGAGTACATGCGACTGACAAGAGCCGAATTAATCAGCCTTGTGTGATCGGAGCGGAGCTTACGCGCAGTGCTTGTAGAAGGCAGGAGAGCGAGCAGTAGAACTCCAATAGTCATGGAAAGCAGAAGAACGCAAGATTTTTGGCGTGGAACAAAGTGGATTACGAAGTAGAGACTAGAAATCAGCGCTGGTATTCATACGGCCGGGCCCGATCCGTACATGCTATTAGATGAGTTCGTTCTGCCTCAGCGGTTGTTCGGACGGCGTCAGGGCGGCCGCGATTCAAGCAAACAATTTTGAATTGAAGTCGATCCATATTTCGTCGCGAACATATTGTTCATGGACTACCCCATGAGAACCTGAGACATGCATTTGACTAACTTCCTGCCGAAGTTTGCGATACCATCAAATACAGCAGGGGTCATGAAGAAGCCACTAAGATTTTGGTTATTCCCACTCCTACGCTCGGGGGATAGAGCGACATTGGCCTAACTAAGTCATTACAGACTCTATTACTACATGGAGCAGTTTGGTACAAAGTTTCGACCAAGTTCTTTCCACCTTGAAGATTGCACAACTTGTGCAAGAGATCAATGGTTCGGTCGGTGGGGAGGGCACAGCGGAGAGGCATGGACGGAGTTCCATGAATTATTGAGAAGTGTCCTCACCTTAGAGCTAACCCGGATGGATGCAAGTCCACACCTTCTACAATGATGCGAAATACAACGGGTTTCAGTGTAGATGCCTCGGTGGAGGATCATTGATGAAGAAAACCACGAGACCAGGGCGTGTGAGATATTGGAAGATCTTAGCCAGCACTAATGTCGGTGGCACAGAAGGCTACACCCGGTAAACACGGTGGGTGCACGGAACAGTAAGTCATAACAATGAGTAAAATCATGTAAACTCGGTGACTAAGCATTCTGGCATCGGCGACGAGGGGAGCGTACATGCTATACGAGACCACTCCATGGGAGTTGTGTGGTCTGTGGAGGGCCGATAGTAGTGTGGAATGTCGGTCGAAGAACCTGCAGTGGAGCTGAGCGATGCATTATCGAGGTTTAATCGGAATCAATCACGGCAAGGACCGTATGGAAACAACTACCAGAATCAAAATCAAGGCCAAGGGTGGCGTACTAATCAGAACCAGAATAATCAAAACAACCAAGGGTATGGATAGGCGAACGATGAGAACAATACCGCAATCAGCGGCAATGAACCACCTGAAGAAGATTTGGATTTAGAGGCAAGCTCTATACTTACGGATGTTAACATACATTCCGCGTTCATGAATGAGACTAAGCGAACATGCGGCGACAAGCAGCCGGAGTTGAACAGTAAAGCGGCAGTTGAGAAGTTTTGGAGGTTCAAATGGGGCCCGAATGCAATCTGTTGCGGAGAAGCGATCGGGATCATTGCAACGGTGGAGGTAAGCCTAGAGGAGAAGGAAAGAAGTACTTTACCAGGCTATCACTCTAAGGAGTGGAAAAGAGTTGGAATCCCAAAGCGCCACTAGCAGCAAGAGAATTGGAAATTAAGGAGCAAGACCAAAGCATCCCAAAGGACCAGATGCAACATGAGCAACCCCAAGATACGATAGCGGTCAAAGATAATAAAGTCAGGGAAGGAACAACGAAACAGGCAAAAACAGATGAACCTGTCATACCAATTCCGTATCCTCAAAGGTTGAAGAAAGGTAAGTTGGAGAAGCGGTTGCAAAAATTTCTTAGCATCTTCGAAGCTACATATTAACATACCATTTTGGAAGCATTAAGAATATGTAGGATTATGTGAAATTTATGAAAAAAATCTTGTGAAGTAAGAAGAAATTGGAAAGTATGGGACCATTACTTGTAGCGGAATCTTGATTACCATCTTGCAAAACTCCCGAACTTCAAGATCCCAGGAGTAAATTTGCTATCTTGGATTCTCTATAGGGGCAGGGTATGCGGAAAAGCTGTGTGATTTGGGGGCCAGCATCAACTTGATGCCGCTTTCGATATTTAAAAGGCTAAAGCTGGGGGGGCTAAAATCGACCACAATCGGTTGCAACTTCTCGAATGGAGTCTTATCAGCATCCTCGGGGTATAATCGAAAATGTCTAAGTAAAAGTTGAGTAAATTGGTTCTTCGGCCCAGAACCGTCATTCTAGACATGGAGGAAAGGCGACTCGGTTCAATTATACTCGATAGACCCTTCTGGCCACGGAAAGCTCAAATCAATGTGCAAGAAGGTGAACTCAAATTGAGAGTCCAAGGAAAGATCATTTTCCATATGTGAAGCCCATGAAGCATCAGGCAGAGTCCAAATGAAGATATCTCGAACTTCATTATCTGAGGAGATTTTTGCAAGACAAGGCGAATAACTTCCAAGAAAAGCCTATTATTGCCTGAGAAAAGGTCTTGAGGAGGGCCGTACATGAGCAGGAAGAGTATTTCCATCACCTTGAACATAGGGTGTGCACACTAAAGGAAACGTAAAAATTTCCCACTTTCTTCAAGAATATATACAAAGATTCGGGTCGTCGGGCTAACGACATTAAACATAGCACTTCTTGAGCCTTAAGTGTTCTTAAGTCTGTAGTTTTAAGTTCTATAAGTTATTTTCCCCAAACGAATTTTGGTTTCTAGTTGTGTTCATGATCAATGTTTTTGTTTGTTGGTTTAATTGCAGGGACCGGAAGCGTAGGTGCGGAGTCTTCTGTGTTCAATGACCCGGAATGAAGTTCACATGTGGAGAGTTCTCGAAAAAGTGGGCTGCATAATGTATCGAAAATTTCTTGGGAGACCTTCTCTGTCACGTCGCGACGTGGGATTCTCACGTCGCGACGTGGACTTGCACTCGCGTCAGCGGCGTCATATACCGTCGCTGACGTCAAATTTATGGGCTCACGTCGCGTCAGCGGCGTGGGTTCTCCGCGTCGCGGCGTGGACTTCTCCGCGTCGCGGCGTCGGTGCCTGGTCACCTCTCGTCACGTCGCGACGTGAATATCCACGTCGCGACGTCATTTTGACATGCTCTGCGCCGCGTCGGGCGTTTTGCTGCGCGCGTCGCTTGGCGTCGCCAAATCAAGCTCGCAATCGCGTCGCGGCGTGGCCTCGCCGCGTCGCTGACGTGAGGCCAGTTTAAACCAGAGAATAGGCCATTTTGGCCTTTCACACTTCATCTCCTCCAGAAACCCTAGCCTTGGCCTTGCCAGAGCTTTCATTGGGCCAGATAGAGATCTTCTCTTTGCTTTCATGGAGCCAACGTAAGTCACCCACATTGGCCGGTTTTGGACCATAGTGGCTTCTCCACCACTGTGTGTCCGATTCTAGCTTGGGTATAGTCGTTTAGGGTTTCTTTATGTGTTTTTGTGTAGCCTAGAGGTCTTTTAGGAGGTCATTTCGGGTTAACTAGATTCATTAGGTTTTTTTTAGTCCTCCTTTAGGTCTTGATTGAGTCAGGTAGTGTTTAGATTAATTCTTTTGTCGTGCATATTAGGTGTTGTTATTTGGTTTTAACTTAGGATTAATAAGCAAGCGGCAAAAGTTGCATAGCGGTCGGGCAGTGAGGCCACAGGCTCCCGCGTCGATGCCTCGCGTTTTGTAAGGATCTGCGTGGATCGGTTTAGCATAATTGCAAAAACCGATCCTTCCTTAAGAGAGAAGAGGTTTCTGCTGCACAAGCTGATTTTTATAAACTATGAGGCCAAGGGTTGGGCGTGCTGTGCCAACCCTCGCCCAGTTGCCCGTGGCGTGGTTCGGAATTCCTACGCCGACCCTCGCCTCCACGTCCTCAGGTCGGGGTGCGAGGTGTGATGGTCGACTTATTGGTCGATCGTAAGCTACTATGGCCTCGAGCATATCCGCAGGGCCTTTGATCGACTCGCGAGCCTGCGACTACCATGAGGTCATCGGTGACGAAGGTCGGGGTGAGTGGCGGATCAATAGCTCGAGCCGCGATGGGAATTTCAAGGCCAAGCGTTTGGCCTGCATTCTAGGTGTGGCATCACTTTATCATAGCGTCTTATCACGGAAGCGACGAATGTGTGTGAGTGGCGCGGCTCCACTGCTCAACTCACGCTATCTTCTGAGGATATACCAATTGGCGTTGGGCGAGGTTATCGAGATGCCATCCTCATACTTAGGGATGCAAAAGATGAACTTTGGGGCACTTGATCTTCGGCTTGTGCAAGCAAGCCGGGGTGCCCCTTGACACCAATGAGGCCTGGCTTCACCCAATTAAGACCATATCGGTCAAGCGGGACACACCTGGTGTCCATGACTGAGGTTTATGACCTGGGCCATGAGCTCCCCGAGAGGACGGGACCAGGCTTCCGTATCGGGCCTCGCTTTGGTTTCTGGGTGAGGCACGGGCCCCGAGTGTCGGCCAGGTCCTCGGCCCACCCACCTCCACCACGGCTGACCTCGGCCGACCGCTCTGCTCCTAGCCCTTCACCGACCTCGAGGACCCGGTGCTCTCCCTTACTGAGCGTTTGGCGCGATGCAGGATGAGACTCAGGGCACCGAGTCCTCGTTTTCAGTTATGGAGCGCTGGCGTCTTTGACTTATGCGCGCGGGTCTGGCGATCGAGGCCATCATCTGACGGCGAACTATGCGACCCGACTCGCGCGACTCACAGCTTTCCTGGCCGCCACCGCCGCGGTGATCTACGAAGTCCTTACCCTCTGTTTTATTTTGCGGTGGGGACTTTGGATCTTTTGTTTAGGGGGGTATTTTTGTTATGTTTGTTTATCGTTTTGTTTCCGTTGTTTAGTTTTAGTAGTTTATAGTATTGTTAGTTTGTTCGCATTTGGGTTGTGTTTTGTTTTTAGTATTGCATGCGATTGTAGGTAGTGTTAGTATTTGTTTGAGGTTATTGTGCATCGCATATTTGCTTATGTTGGTAGACCAGAGTTGTTAGTTGTTTGTTTGTTTTAGGATATTCATGCATAATGTAGTAATTGCATTCGGTTGTGCCATGTTGAAAGGTGAATCAAGATTTTAGATTGAGTTCACTATAGATTTGTTATTTGAATCATACATTTGTTTGATGCTCGGTAATTAGATTGAATAGGTGAAAAAGGCTAGTGAACCAATCGGGTAGTCAAACCATTCTAAAATATCACACTCACACACTAGTGACCCGATCGGAGTATGCATAAGTACGAACCAACTACTAAAGAGTCGACCAACCTAGGAGATTCGAACCATTTGAAACCGGTAGGACACCTAAACGAAGGATTGCCATGAGCTGACGAAAAATACAAAAACATGAGAAAAAGAGAAAAGAAAAGAAATAAAATAGGCATATGCATAAGAATAAACGCAGGATCATCCAATCGGAATCCCGGACCGCAGTCTGAGGGCCTATCAAGGCTGTGCCCGAGCCAAGTGGGTGAGTCATTAACCTTGCCGTTACATGGGACGGAAAGATGGATCGTTCACGCAACCTAGGGCCATCGAGTTTGGTTGAATGTTCGGGTGGATTTAGAGGAACTTAATGCGGTGCCCTTAACCAGCCCAGTGAGAGTCACCAATGGATCCCCGCTACAGGAACACTTGGCTAAAACTTCTTGGCACTAGGTCTTCTTCCATTTTGTTTTGGTACATAGGAAATTCTAGATATGTAGACATGAATAATTGGTGCGTTCCTATCCTTGTCTAGTTCGATTCTTCCTAATAGATTGGGTTGAGCTTAAGTTTGGGAGTCATCGGAACTTCGGGCATATTTTGGAGATCACCTACCATAGGCACATAGGGTTTGGGAGCGGCCATTGAACCATGGGAGTGAAGATTGCTAATTAGTTTCTGCATACCTCAATCGAAGTCATAGAAGTCAAAGTATGCGTATCACCACTTCATTGAACATCGAGGCAAAACGATTGGTGTAATGGTCGGTCAAATTGATCCCTATTTTTCAGCATGGCATTCTTGTCTTGAGTGTAGAGGTTGCACTTAGTAAAATTAACCGGGTGTGTGTCACATTTAGAGTCGGTTCTTGCTTGAGGGCAAGCGAAATTAAGTTTAAGTGTGATGAGTGCTTAAAACCTTTCGGATTATACTGTGTCAGTCTTGCATTTTCATGTTGATTTGGCATTATTTATATATTTAGTATTGAATTTCCTTATTTAGTTTTGTTTTGGAGTCCTTAGGGCATGATGAGGAGAAAGAACAACAGAGCCATTTTGGAGAAATGAGGAGCATGCGAGAGTCAGCACGCCACGTCCACGGCGTCTCCGCGTCGCGGCGTCCGCAAATCACGGCGTGGGGTCAACAAATGCAAAAGTCAGCAGTCCTGCGACGCGGCGTCACCCGCGTCGCTGACGTCGGCTCAAAAATCTGCATCATCATTAAATGCGAGGCTCGGGATTTTGGGGCGTGAAGAGCGTGCGGCGGAGATACGGAATTGGAGGGCACAGCCACGGACTTCGGGGATCTCCTTGGACTTTTGTATTGGTTTTCATTATTGTTTGATTATTTTTGGATCACGCGGATGTTCTTCACATTATGTATTTCTTTCTTTCATGATGTTCTAAACTCATTTCTAGGGTTACATCAAACCCTGTCTGACGATGGATTAAATTTAACCTTTCATGTTAATCAATTGTTGTTAATTTATCACATCGCTGCATGCACCGCATGTTAATTATATGATAATATCGGCCAATATTAACATACTTACACTGAAGATCAGTTCGAGAGATGAGGTATTCGGGGATCACAGGTAGAGTAGCCTTTAGCGGTCGGATGAAAATAGAGATGTCGAACTGAAGGTGGTTTGGGGTTGAACATTAAGCATTTCGAATCACAGGAATTCGAGATAGAGATGTACCGATTCTATTCACGAAATAGGCGAATATATCGAGAGAGGATATCTAGTGAGCAAGATCACCTCGCCATTGATATGTATAAACAATGGAATAACAACATCTTTAGGAGAATAATCCATCGAGATGTGACGGGAGATTTAACCTAGGCTCACATTATCAATTCACCAAACGGTAAGCTTGGATTTACAGTTAGTACTTAAATTCTCTCTTAAAATCATCTATTCAGATATTATCTAAAAAGCAGAATCTCTGTAGTCAATTCATCTTTCCCTGTGGATCGATACTCGTACACTAGTACACTATATTATGACGGCAGCGTGCACTTACTTATAGGCGTACATTTTACCAAGCGTTTTTCGGCCTATCAGTATCCTTTGCATAAGGACTATGTAAAGGCTAAATTCGTTGACTATTAATGAATGATTGAACAATATAATTGGCATAACATATATATATTGGTCATGATACATAAAGTTTATATCCTTGGTATGAGTGATTTTTTAAGAATTCAATTGGGTTGTGACCGCCAAAGTGGCACACTTGATTGGATTTGAGAAATATCAATCTCATATTGTGGTGGGATGTCTCCTGTTTTATTGCATGGTCATACTCCCAAAGGAGGTGATCTTGTGTTAGTTCGTGGAGGGATACATGATGGCATGCAATGAAATGGCGATCTTAGTGGTTCATACACCCAGGTGGTGATTCATGAAGGATTAGAATATGTTCTCATGGCCATTTGTCATGGAGAATGTACAAGCGCATGTCATATTTTCTGCCCAAAGGTGATTATGTGATGATGTATGTAATTCTCTATGAGTATTCATGATGCTGATTGTATTGTTTTGTTTATTTTTGATTAATGAATTTTAAATGGCGGTAATTCCATTCCAATTGAGATCCTTCTTTGGATTGAATTTCAAGAAATGGAAAGAGGATTTTCAATTTGGAATGGAGGTAGCGGATATTTCACATAAAAACACAATGGATAAAGCCGCGGATATCACAACCTCAAAAATGCGAATTTGAGAAAACGGCTATCTTTGCTGGGAGAGGGCGATAGGATTCTTGTTGACAATGAAAAATCCATACAAGAACACTTGAAAAGTGGTTTACTTGATGGAAACATCTTGCTAAGGAAATGATGGCGATCATAGAAGCTAGAAATCGAGTTTCATCAATGCGAGGATTGGAACACTTCTTCAAAAAGCTCTTCAACATGAAGTATGATGGTACAGCTGGGGTTAGAGATTATGTCCTGAGGATGGTGGACCTAAAGGCGAAACTCCAAGCTCTTAATGTTACCATTCCTGATGCTTGCATTGTGCATCAAGCCCTGAACACCCTTCCACCTGATTTTGGGATTATGAAATGACCACAATTCCCAGATGAAACGGTCGATGCGTGACTTGATAGCAAAGGGTGGTGGCGGAGGAAGAAGAAGCTTAAGAAGGATAAAGAGCATATGGCCTTATATCTTTTTCAAAGTCCCCATAAGAGGAAGAATAAGAAGTTCAAAAGTCGAACTCATAAAGGTGCTCATGAAACTCTTAGATCAATCGTGATATGGGTCTGAAAGACATTCTTGAAAAAGGATGGTGATCATTGCTTCTTTTGTAAGAAGAAGGTCACATGAATTGTACCAAAATTAAGCTTGGATGTCAAGCGTGGAGCTTCTGGTAATGATTCTTTAATACTTGTTTGTGAATCTGACTATCTGAAGCACCATCCAGTTCTTGGTGGCTTGATGGTGGAGCAACTAAATCATGTTTGTTACCATACAGGATTCATAAACCGGAGGAAGCCAAACAAGGATGAATCAAAGCTCACTGTGGGAAATAACGAGAAGGCTGAAGTCATGTTCGTGGGAGATGTAATCTTAGTTTTAGATTCTGGTTTTAAGTTGATGTTGAAAGACACATTTTATGTACCTTCCTTTAGAAGGAATTTAGTTTCAGTATCATGTTTGGATTCATATGATTATTCTTTTGAAATTAAGAGCAATATTATTTCAATATTTCTTAATTCAAATAAGGTTGGAATGCTTGTCATATGTCCAGCGGATTATCTGAATTAAGTTTATCTCGATGACATATCGTGACATGCGGTGAAAAAGGCGTTTCCTAAGGGGCCACTACCTAAGGAAGAAGGAGTCTTATGCATTATGGCATAAACGACTTGGCCATATCTCACAGGATAGATTAGAAAAGGCTAACTAAAGACTAATATCACCTTTGCTCTTAAAAATGACTTAGAGATATCGTGAAATTGTTGTAGGGAGTAAAATGACCAAGATAAGAAAGAAAAGCCCACTAGTCAGTAGTTCGGCTTGTTGGAAGTCATTCTAGATATAAGTGGACCTTATGTGTGACCTTGTGTAGAAATTTTTATTTCATCGCATTTATTGATGACTATTCTCGATATGGTTATTTGTGCTTAATTAAAGAAAAATTAAAGTCTCTTGAAAAATTCAAGATTTTCGATTTGAAGTCGAAACAATTGGGAAAGTCATAAGGTTGTTAGATCTGGCCAGGAGTGGAGAGTATTATGGGAAGCATGGCGATCTTGGACGACAGGGAGCCATTCGCGAAAATGTCGCCAGAGGACTGGGATAGTGGCACGGGTTTACTATGCTGGGAGTCTGAACAAAATGGTGTAGCGAAAGGCGCAATCGTACTCTTATGGAAATGGTAGAGTATGATCATAGGACAAATTGCGGTTTTCTATAGGTGAAGCTTTGAAAGCTTGACTTTGTACATTTGAATCGTGTACCTCACAAAATTTGTTCAGTGACTCCTTTTGAGTTATGGGCTGGGCGAAAGCCTAGCTTAAACCATCTTAAGGTTTGAGGATGTCCTGCAGAAGTAAAGTTATATAATCCAACATTAAGTAAGTTGGACTCCAGAACCACTAGGTGTTATTTTGTATCTTACCCGGAACATTCGAAGGAGATCGGTTATAGTGATGGAGGCCACGAATTGTGGAATCACGAGGCAGCTAAGTTTTGGAGTTTGATGTGGCCGAAGAAATTAGTTTGCTCGCGGACCCGGGGATGATAGTACGATGAGTAATGTGGTATGCATCTCCTCCATGCGAGATAATTGTGGAAACTCCACACACCATTTTGAACTGTTGGGAATGAGGATCTGTTGTTGAGACGGCTCCCCATCAAGTACATCAGGCTGCCGGTGCGAGTGTAGCCTGCTCTTGCTCCCGGTGGGAGATCCGCTGGGAGGCGATCAGCGGCCTGGACTATTTAGTCTATATAGGAAGCAAGACCCCAGATATTGGTTGCATGCGACCCGATAACTTATGAGGAAAACTGTTTCTTGTCTCAATCAGGCGTGGTTGGATCACGATGAGAGGATGAAATTCAATCTATGAGCGTAACGGAGTTTGGGAACTTATTGAATTACACAGAAAGGTCTTGGAGCCCATTGGTACCAAATGGGTGTATATAAGACTAAAAAGGACCATAAAGGAAAGATTGAGAAGTTTAAAGCGGGCTGGTAGCGAAAGGTTTCACTCGAGGAGAAGGAGTAGAATGAAAGCGACCTTTTCTCCGGTCTCTTCTAAAGATTCTTCCAGGTGATCATGGCATTAGTTGCTCATTTACGATATGGAGTTACACCAAATGGATGTTAAAAGCTGCCTTTCTCAGTGATTGTAATGAAGAAGTCTATGATGCAACCGAAGGTTTTGTGGCGTGTTGAGTAGCTTGTATGTGGCGAAAAGTCTATTTATGGTCTCAAGCAAGCTTCTAGACAATGGTACTTAAAGTTTCATAGTGTTGTTGCTTCATATGGTTTTGTTGAGAACAAAGTAGATCAATGTATATCTTGCAAGGTCGGTGGGAGGAAATTCATTTTCCTAATACTCTATGTGGATGATATCACGCATGACGGTGACCTTGGTCTCTTGCGTAGAACTGAAAAGCGGATGTTGTCAAATAACTTTGATATGAAGGACCTTGGTAGGCGTCTTTTGTCCTAGGCGACCCAAGTTCATAAGGATCGTTCTTGCAGACTATTAGGTTTATCGAGGAGGCACTTATGTTGATCGATGTTTTAGAAGATTCAACATGCAACTATGTAAGCAGGAATTGCTCACATGCGTGAGTGATAAGTTGAGTCTATCCTGATGTCCTCATTCAGATATAGAAAGCCCAAATGAAGAATGTACCTTATGCTAGTGCACTTGGGAGTATTATGTATGCTTTCGGTATGCACTAGGCCTGATGTGCCTTTAGCAGGACTTCTGGCGAGATATCGGTCAAACCGGAGACACATGATCATTGGGTTTAGCACGCGAAAGGTTATGAAATTACTTAAGGGGCAAAGACTATATGTTGATTACAAACATGTTCGAGGACTTCTGACTAGTTAAGTATTCAGATTAGGACACTGCTTTGCATTTGTCAGGGGATGAAAAAGAAGTCAACAACGAGTTTATATCTTTAAGTTAGCGGGGAGGTCTTGATATCATGGAAAAGTGAAACATAAAATCAATTGCATCCTCTACCATGACGGAGTTTGTAGCATGCTTTTGTATTTACTCAAGCAATTTGGCTCACTTAACCTTATTAAGGAGTTAGCGTGTTTGATTTTGTGGGATGAGGCCCCCTTTGTTGTATTGTAATGATAACTTCTGTGATGTTGATTTTATTAACATGCGAGAGGTCTTAAGGGTCTAAACACATGGAGGTCAAATACGACCATAAAGGAAAAGTTCAAAGCGGTGGCGTTGCGTGGAGCACATATGTTGGATGATATGATTGAGATCCGCTAACTAAAGGCCTTAGCCCTTGTGTATTTGAGCGACATGTCATTAACATGGGCTTAGAATCATGGGATCTTTATTAGATAGTAGAGCTATTAAGTTTTAAGTTTGCTCTAATAAGGTTGAATTCAATTACATTACATTTTTGTAATAATTGAATTTGTATCAACTCTTTTGCATTCAATAAGGTATTTGTGAATGTAGGTTTATCGAGTTGAGTACATATAATTGTTGAAAATATCAAGGCATTGTGTAAACCTTGAATAAAGGCTATGGGGCATTCTTGGCATTAGCCTCAATAGCATATTTTGTTACACATTAAGTAAAGTTACCTATCAAGGTAACATATATATTGAGACCGTTGGAACCATAATGGATATTCTCTCAGTGACACACTAGGTTTGTGACATAGGAGAGGAAAAATTTAGGACTAACAAAATGGATAACACATGAGTATCACTCATTATGAGGTATTATCCATTTAAACACACTATATTGAATCCATATCGGTAAAGTTGAAAGCACTCGTGACCATGGAAGGGGTTGCGTGAGTACATGCAATTCTCGCCATGATTCGGTGTTGAAGACTTTATGGAGTCGGATTGACTATTAAGAATAAATCTAGACCAATATAAAGGTCATGCAGTTTGTTTCAATTAATATTGCCCAAGTGGGAGAATGTAAGGTTTTCATTAAGTGGGCTTCATTAATTGGAATTAAAACTGAATTAAGTTTGGTCTAATTAAAGTGAGTTATTAGGGCTTCTTAATAAATTATATGGGTGGCTAGTGTGTGGGAATTTTGAGTTCGGCTTGGAAACCCCCGTTATGAAGGAGCCCGTGTGTTAGAACTCTATTTAAGGAAAGCTCAAGTCCCTCCCAAACCCTAAGGATACATTTTCTATCACATACAGTTTTCTCTCATACGTTTTCGAGATAAGTGATGACGATCCTCGTAAAGCCGGTTTGAGTCGTTTGGGAGAAGATCTTGAGATGCCAGGATGGTTCTCTTTGCGACTCTTCATCAATTCATCAAAGAAGATATTCAAATGGATTCGTCGGTACATGAATTTTCAGTTTTTCTCCATTAGTGTTATGCTTTGTGTTCTAACATGGTAATCTAGGTTGATAGAATCGTGTCCTACAAGGAGATCTCATGCTTCTTTGGATGAATGAGTCCGAGTGAAAAGTTGTTGGAGAGAAGTGGAGATGGAGCCAAGAAGGGCAGAGAAGATGAGACTACCCTATCGTTTCCAAGTGAGATGGTGGGTTGAGTGGAGAGATGATGTATCCGATGGTGACTTTGGGTTGAGACACAAGTTGAGGTGCGTGGATGGAAAGTATGAAGAGTGCATGTCGTAACGGATGCGAAGGCTCAGTGATTTAATTATTTGTGGTGAGTTTGGTGATATTGGAAAGGTTGATAGTAAATAAAGGATGATCTAGTTGGGTAGTGTTTTGGATGACAGACTGAGAATTGGTAGAAAAAGAAGCACTATCGATGGCCATTAGAAGAAAATAAAGGTTTGAAGGCTGGACTCAAACATAGGTGAAGTAATCCTCTGACTCTTATACCATATTATAGGTTAAAGAATAACAACTTGAACTTTGTATAGATTAAGGGTATATTTATACAGGAGATTGGGTCAATATTATCCAATTCTTATCATCTAAGTATGTGCAATTTTCTACAATCAAGGGATATATACAATTCTCACTAAATATAGAAAATAAAACTAAATCAATTATATTTTCCTCTAATAAAACTTTTTAATCAGCTAAGATAGGCATACGGACAATCCTTTCTTTATCATTATTCCTCTTTTCATCACTTATTTTTATTTATTTATGTATTATTGTTATTTTAATAATAATAATAAAATTATAATCAATACTTGCATTACTATTACCTACTTTAATAATAATAGAGTGCTAAAAAGTAAATAAATGTAAAAAAATATATATAATTATATTAATTATCATCATTAATAATCAATATTTAAAGAGCCATGGCCGTCAACTTTTTTGAATGATTTATAAAAAAGAAGGGCCAAGGATATTTAGTAGGAACAAATAACGACCCACGACTAGGGATCTCCAAAAGCCCGCGGCCCGAGACCCACCTTGGATCTGGCTCGGCCCAAGTCCATTTAAGAAGAGTGGGCCGCGACCTGAGTTCCCAGGCCCGGCCGGCTGAGTCATGAGCCTGGCCGCGAGACACTTAAAAAGCCCCGTCAAGAACACAAAAGCGAGCCCTCCACTTAGGTAAGTTAGGTTTTTATTTAAATTGTATTCAAAGTTAATAAAAAATAACAAGTAAGCTTAAAAACAATTCAAAATAAAAAATACTTCATTTAAAAATTTTATTCATCGAATATAATTACATTTGGAAATGTATGAAAAGTTTACATCATTATAAAATAAGTACATCCCAACTAGGTTGGCACCTGCACTTATTTATCAAATCATTTGTACTTTAACCATAAGAAAATAAAAATACAATATACATTTAACGAAATATTTTAATCACTATTTTCTGGTAACGGGGAATTATCATGGATTCATTCATGTTTTGATAAATTTAAGTTCTCTGTATCAGTCATTAGTGCAGCTTCTCGAACATGATCGTGCAATCTCTTGTTCGCTAAATTCCAATCTTTTAAACATACTATTGCTTCGATTGCTTCAAGTGACAAATTACATCGCTTTTTGCTAACCACTCTTCCACACACTAAAAGCGGCTTAGATCACATTTGTATTCACGAACCTCAGTTAATACATCACATTTTAATAATAGATAACATGATATTTTATTTGTTGTTTTTCCACTATTCTAAAATTTCAAAATCTTCATTGTCTTCAAATGGAATTGTTTCTACACTAAGATATCTATCTATATCGGTTGTATTATTTAGAGAACTAGTTGTTGCGTTTTTTCTATTTTTAAACATTTCTAAAGGACTTTTATAAAAAGATGAGGAGCTTATGCATTGGATGATGATTTTATCAAACTAATATCATTTCCATATTTTCTTTATAAATATTATATAAAATATATAATAAAGAATTTACTTCATTTTAATTTCTTCAATTTTTGTTGATCTTTGTGTAAATAACACAACCATTCATCTAGAGCATCAAATTTTAATCTAGGGTCTAACTAAACCAATATAATAAATCAAGGTATTTCTCCCTTAATATTTTTAATATTTTCTATCATTGCAACAATTGTATCATTAAAAATTTCATAACTTAAATAATTTTGTAGTACATATAAATACTAGTTATTTGTATAATTACTCGATGTGAAGTTGGATAATACACAATATAAAAAATATTTGTTGAAGCATCAAAAATTTCAAAAATATATCGTAGAAGGTCCGCAATGTGCCAATCATAATCATTTAATACATCAACATCTACATCACTATTATTATTAGATAATTGCATTTCTTATAATTGTACTATCTTTTTATATTTTGTAATGTTTTGTAAAAGCATAAGTAGAATTCCATCTAATTGGTATATCTAAACTTATATTTTCTTTTCACTTGCAGTTTGCAACAATCAAAAAATAATTCATGTTTTGCTTAGAACAATTAATATTATATCTGAAATATCTCTAATTTTTCTAATGTACTATAAACATTTTAATCCATCTTTTACAATTAACTTTAAAATATGTGCAACAAAGTACGTGATAATTTTTAAATGACCCTCTTTTATTTGCCAAAATCTTTTTTGACTCTTGTATTCTTTGCATCATTATTAGAAGCATTATCTAATGTTATTGTAAATATTTTATCATGTGATGCCTAAATCTATAATTTCATCATTTATTAAAGTTGCTATATTTTTACCACTATGTGGGTATTTATTGTTTTAAATGAAATTATTCTTTTATTTAACATCCATTTACTATCTATATAATGAAGTAGTAATACATAAAAAGCCTTTATGCATTAAGGATGTCCAAATATCAGATGTTAAACAAATTTTTCCTTCAAAATTTGCAAGATATTTTTTTTAAATTTTCTCTTTCGGTTTGAAATTTTTTCATAATACCTCTTTTAACAGTATTTTCGGACCAACCTTTGAATTGAGGATTAATCAATGTTTGAATTGTTTCTGAATATTCATGAGTTTCCATCATATTAAAATGTTGTTCAGCTCTTATTATATAATCAATCATTCCTTCATGACACGAAGACTCATCATAAGAAAAAAATTTTAAATTTCCACATTCATCTTTATCTAATTACATATAATTTCTAATATCACCACATTATGCTTAGCTTCTAACATTCATTATGTCTTTTAGATGACTTGTGCAGGTGATCCACAACTAAAGTTTCCTACAAATTTTACATTTTGCTTTTATTTCTTTTTATTATTTTCTAAAATTATTTCTATTCTATCAAAAAAATTTCATATATTTAGACTAGAATTTTGCTTGATGATGCACATGGACTAGAAGAAGATGCATATGCACTATCCATATTAAAATTATTAATAAAATATTATACAAAAAGAAAATGAATCAAAATAAAATATAACAAACAAATAAATAAAAGTAAAGGTGGAGAAATATTACTCAATTGGAGGATCGAAGCCGAAATTCTTTAAAATCTGAATTATTGGAGTCACCAATGCTTGATTTGTAATTTTGCACCATCAATAATATCATGTAATATGAAGAAGTGAAGAACAATAGAAGAAAATGAAGTATTAAAGAATGTGAGAGAAAATTAGATGAACTTGTGAGAGAATGAGAAATTAAAAAACTAATTTGATGAAAAATGGTAAACAAAATATGTAGTATTTATAGAGAAAAAAAAGTAGGAAAGGTTCCAGCGGTCACATGGCCAGTTGGGTATAAATTAAAGAATATTAGTTGGGAAATGGGGGTTGTTCTGACGGGGAGGGAGGCTTGGGCCCGTGGGCCGAGCCATAGGTTTTCAAATTTTTTTAAGCCCGGCCCGACCAAGCCCGTTGGCGGAGATCACTTGAGCCTAATTTCTCACGGGCCAAGACTGCGGGCGAGCTAGTTGGAGATCAGCGCAGTAGGCCAACTGCTTGATCTCGGTGAAGCGATGAAGCAATAAAGCAATCTGATCGATAATTGGACAGGAGGGACCCATTTGGGAAGCAATACGTCGAATATGCAAGGTGCATTTTACGAATTTTTCTTTTTGATAACGACGGTGATATTTTGATTAGTACTAGTTTTGACAGGGTAGAGGCAGAAGCCATTGTTGACCTTTCACTTCATCATCTGCATTCTCACTTTTGCCTGAGGCTGCATTTTGCTGTGTTGTTCATTCCTTCTCTTCCGAAAAAGCATGGTTATTGGTTGAGGCGCTTGTCTTCCTTGTTGAGGTGGTGCTCGACAAGCTTATGGTCTCCCAAATCGTTGGATTGTAACCGGCGGCTGAAAGTCGACCCAACACCACTCGGCCTTTGGAAGACTACTTTATTGCAGGTCAAATCGGTGTTGAATGATGCTGAGCAGAGACAGATTCAAGGATGATGCGGTGGTGATTGGGTGGTTGGATGATGCTGGCTTTGGCCTGCGACATTGAAGATGTCCTCGATGAAATTGACAGAAGCTCGGCGGCGCAGGTTTGGGACAACGACCTCAGTGTAGCAGCAAAGATTTTGAGCTCTCATCCTCTTTTGATCATATGATTTCAATAAGAGGATTGGTAAGATGAACACAATCTCGGAGATGTTAGATGCTATTGTAAAGCAAAAGAAATTTGCCCTTGGTTTGAGAGAGGGCCTTGGAGTTGGAGGGTCTTAGAGTATCCTCATGAAGGGAGTAGGGCCTTACATCCAGTGAAAAGAAACGGAGACTACTTCTTTTGTAACGATTGCCTAAAGTTTATGGCGGGAAGCCGATATGGAAGATCATAAAATTGTTGCTCTCGGATGAAGTTGCCTCTGCTCTGAAGTTCGAGGTGATGCGATTGGTGGTATGGGTGGGATTGAAGAGAAGCAACCCTCGCTCAAATATCCTACAACGACAAGAGGGTGGAGGAAAATTTCCCAAATCAGGTGGATGGACGTGCGTATCGATCGGTTTCATTTGGAAGCAGTTACCAAACAAATTTTAGAGTCGGTCTGGACCTAATTCATCAGTTCTCAAAATTTGCAATCGCTACAAGCAGTTTGCGAGAAAAGAATTGGACCGGAAAAGTATTTCCTTGTGTTGGATGATGTATGGATGAGAACCCCAACACATGGAGTAGATAGCTCCTGCGAGAGAAGGAGGAGCGAGGGCGGTCATTATAGTAACCACTCGTTACGAGAGCGTGTTGGATCCATCGTCCTTTTCTCCTCTTCCGACCTCTTAGTGACTTTAAGAAGAAGATAGCTGGTCACTCTTTGCACATATTGCCTTTGAAAACACAACTCCATATGCGTGCCAAGGCATAGAGCCTATTGGCGGAGAATAATAAAAAAAGAAATGCAAAGGTTTGCCTTTGGCCGTAAAGACATTGGCTGAGGTACATTGCGTTCTAAGCAGGATGAGAAGACTTGGAGAAGATGCGAGCAATGGAAATTTGGGATTTACCATGTGATAACATTCTTCTGTTTATCTTGAGCTACCATTATCTCCCTACGCTTTGAAGCAATGCTTTGCATATTGCTCCATCTTTCCCAGGATTGTGAACCGACAAAGGAAGGCTAATTTTTGTTGTGGGCCGCACAAGGTTTTTGCGTGGGAGTGCTTTCTGAGAGGGGAGAGCCATAAAGATGTTGTGAAGAAACACTCTTTGCGATGAGCTATTATCGAGGTCATTTTTTCAACAATGCGGTGGGTACTATTCATCCTTTGTGATGCATGATATGATTCATGATTTGGCGCGGTTTGTATCCAGAAATTTTTGTTTAACATTGGACGTAGAAGGGGAAGACATGATTTCAAAGAGGACTCGACATATATCATACATCCGTCAACGATTTGATTTCTCCAAGAGATTTGATCCTTATTAAAACACATAAATTCTGAACCTTCCAATCCCAGCGATGTGATGTCTTTCGTTTATCTTGCAACTTAGCCGAGATAAAGTCTTACATGATCTATTACTGACTTTTGAATGTTTGCGGGTTTTTTTATCACATCTTCTATGATATGCCCATCTCACGATTCGGTCGGAGAATTTAGAGCAATTTACGGTACTTAAACCTTTCTCACTAGAATGAAAAGTTACCTCAATCAATATATATGCTCTTGACTTTGCAATCGGTGTTGTCAAATTTACTCACAGGCTTCTTGAGTTACCCGGCTGAAATTGGAAAACTCATCAGCAGTTTATTTGGATGTTTACGAAACACGGATACAAAATGCCCAGGTTGAAATTGGAAAACTCGTCAACTTGCTTCATTTGGATATTTTTAATACAAGAATAGAAGGGATGCCAATAGGAATCAACAAACTAAAAGATCTTCGAAGGTTGACAACGTTTGTTGTTGGCAAGCATAGTGAATCTTGAGCATAGCGAGTTGCAGAGGATCTTTCACACCTGCAGGGAGCACTCTCCATTTTAAACTTGCAGAATGTGGTGAATGCTATAGATGCTTTAGAGGCTAATTTGAAGGAAAAGAAAGGCCTTGATGACTTGGTGTTTGATTGGGATCCGAAAAATGTAGTTGATGGTGACTTGAATAACCAAACCAAAGTTCTTGAAAAGCTTGACCTCATACCAATGTGGCATTTCCCGGGAATTCCAACACTACAATGGCACAAAATTTCCAAAATGGTTAGGAGATCCTTCATTCATGAATATAGTTTTCTTAAAACTTGAAGATTGTAAAAGTTGCTCATGCTTGCCACCACTTGGGCAGTTACAGTCTCTCAAGGATCTCCAGTTTGTGAAGATGAAAGAAGTTCGAATGGTTGGTGAAGAGTTGTACGGAAATTACGGTTATGGTTCATCTTCAATTAAGCCGTTTGGATCCCTAGAGATTTTGAGGTTTGAAGAGATGTTGAAGTGGGAGGAATGGGTTTGTCGTGGAGTGGAGTTCCCTTGCCTGAAGACACTTTATATCGAAGCGTCAGCTGAAAGGGATATACCAGAAGTGCCTTCCTCAATCATCAAATATTGAGTTAGTAGATGTAGGCGGTTGATGTATTGTCTTCTAAAGGCTCCCTCCATTCGTGAATTGACGTTGACGGAATGTGATGATGAGGTGGTTAGAAGCACTGGTGGCCTCACCTCACTTGTCTCCATGAATATGAGGAATGTTTGTAAAATACCAGGTGAATTGGGACAACTTCATTCTCTTGTAGGTTGTGTGTGGATGGGCATCGAGCTAAAGAAATACCACCCATTCTTCATAACCTTACCTCACTTAAACACTTGAAAGATCAGCCAATGTGAGAGTCTTTTTATCTCTTTCGGAATTGTGCGCCACCCATACTTGAGATCCTTGATATTACATCTTATTACGATGCGGAGTCCCTCCCGGAGGAATGATGCAAAACAATACTACTCTTCAAGACTTGGAAATCCGTCGGTGTGAAATTGGGGTTATCATTGGGTGAGGATATGACACACAACCACTACGCTTCTTCCCTTGCAAGGGATAAAATAGTTGATAGTTGTGGATTCTCTCATGTGCTCAGTTAGCCTTCTTCACAAAGCTTGAGCATCTTCATATCGAGCAATGTAAGAAATGCAAAGTCCCTTTACGCTCCCGGATGGACTACCACGTGGATCTACATACCTCTGGCGCTTGTACATGCGCGATTGCCCTAAATTGGTATCTTTTCCTCAAGGAGGATTGCCCTCCCAATCGACAAGTCTTGGAATAGGAGGTGCAATAGCTCGATCACTTTGCCACGAAAGGGGATGGAACACCTCCTTCATCCCTTCCAAGAGAATTATTATAAATGATTGTCTAGAAATTGATTCATTTCCGGATGGGGAGTTTGCCGTAATCTATCTAGACTTTTCATGCGGTACTTACAAACTCGTGGTAGTCGGATGGAGTGGGCCTTGCATACTCTTTACTTTCTTAGATTATTATCGATTGGAGGACATGTACGGAACAAAGATTGGAGGAACCATTTACGGGAGAGGGAGACGGTTTTTGCCTCCTCTCTCTCACCCGTCTTATAATTAAGGATTTTCCAAATCTCAAATTCTGCACAATAAGGGTCTTGACACCTTACCTCTCTTCTAATTGACTTTCCAGATACGAAATCCACTGGATAATGAGTTTTGACCACCTCACCTCTTGAAACCACAGATTAGGTATTGTGAAAAGCTCAAGTACTTGCCAAAACAGGGGTTGCCCTCATCCCTTTCTCGTCTTTCTATTATTGGTTGTCTTCGGTTGAAAAAGCGTTGCCAAAGGGATAAAGGGAAAGAATGGCCCAAGATTTCTCCACATCCCACATAATATTCGGCCCAGATACGATGAGAAAAATCGGGTGATAGTAGAGGACGCCGGTCCAAGCTTTTCTTTGTCTGCATTTATTTTATTAGATCAATGAGCATATTTTGCATTGGATTCTCATTTATCATCAATTCCATCATTCACACTGCTAACTCAGCTTCTTTTACTAAAATTACTGAAACCAATTTTTAAAATTCCACTAACAACCAAAGCAGAACAAACTACTTCAACATCCATTCTTCTAAATATTTAACGAATACTATTTTTAAATTTATTTCTCATTGGAAATGAAAAGAAAAAAAAAAGAGCATCTTCCGATTATATTGAAAAAGGAAAAAAAGTATTTTTTTTAACAGTTTTAATTTTATTTTTTTTGTGATTCTTTTATGTTAACAAAGAGGGTTGTATTGATTTAAGGAACACATATAGGACATGTTTAGTCAATTTCAATTTTGAATTCTTTTAAAAAAATTAGGAATTAAAAGTTTCAAAAGCTCTTCTTTGGAATTCTTTAAAATGGAGTGGAAGAACAAGTATTATGTTAATAAAGAAAGAAATAAATGTTATTGGATACGTTTTTGCAATCAGAGTTTTGAAGTAAAAAAAAAAAGTAAAATTGCCCTTCCAAAACATATTATTGAAATTGTTTCCAAAATTAGAAATTCTAAAAATAAAAGTAGAAAAAAACAAAAATACGATCGAATGATTCCTTGCTTTTCCTCCTGTATGTTTATTTGTATGATATGCGGAAAATTCATCATATGAAATGTTTAACTTTTTAAGTGGTATTAAACCAGGTTCATCTTCATGTTCTCTGACTTCCTCAGGAGCTTATTGAAGATTTGGAAGATGTATTTATGGCATGTAATCACCATCATGGCTGTCCCAACAATCTTTCACAATATCATTGGCATTGGGAATAAAAATATGGCTTTTACTACCCCATAATGGTGTTGTTTCTTTGGATTATTTATTTGAGTGTGCATGCTGAATTGGCTTTGCTACGAGTTTGAGGAAGTTCATGAAATTAGTGAACTTGATTCGAAAATTATGATTTAGCTTTAGAAGATCTCGGCGGAATGTAGCCAAATTGGGTATACGTCATGATCCAGAAGCACTTTTCAGATGAATGCGATTTGGAAGACGAAACTCAACTCCATGATGCAATTTAGTGTTTTATTATTTGTCATTGCTTTTGAGTTGTCATCAGGTTTTTGACATGTGATTCATTTAATGGATACTTGTTTCTTTGTTATTTTGATTTTAGAATGGAGATAGCTACTCAAAAAGTTAACGCAGAACCACAACGACCTAGCTAGGACTTTATGGATGGTATGGACATTAGACAGAATTTTCATTTTCTCCTGTCACTAAATTTAAGATATGTGCTTGATTTTAGAAGAGGTCAAAAATTTGTGCAACTAAAAACTACATATAGACAGGTTCGATTAAATCAGGTGAATTTCTTACCAACCTTTAACTGGGGTTTTTTTTTATCAGCCACGGGAATTAGAGAAGAATTTGAGGCCATATTTTCGAAAATTCATGCCGATAAATCAATCTTTAAGGTAATTGTT
Organism: Tetrastigma voinierianum; assembly: GCA_016808115.1. NCBI lineage: Eukaryota > Viridiplantae > Streptophyta > Magnoliopsida > Vitales > Vitaceae > Tetrastigma > Tetrastigma voinierianum. Next base: position 29,689 of record JAEQBH010005452.1, on the reverse strand, counting down.
TTATGTTTGTTGAGGTGTTTTGCTTCTTGTTGAAATTTGAAATTGTTTCTTGATGGGTATGCAGGATGGCTGCATACGGAACTGTTTTCTGGTTTTATTGATTTGTTCTTATGATTTTCTACGATCGCTCTTGTTTGGGCGTTAGCCTTAGGGTAGTTTTTATAGGGCGGGTTTTATTGCTTTGTTGTGTTCTCGGAAGACCCCTGATGATAGACCTCTCATTAGGTTTTCTTATGTCGGATCAATCATCCACGAGTGCCTGTTTAGTCGGGAAAGTCTTTGGAGCATGGTTGAGGCTCAGCCACCAACATATACCTTGATTCATAATCTCAGTGCATCAGCGTGATGAGTACCCATAGAGATATTATAAATATCACTTCCCATTGCAAAATTTTCTTTTAAGTTGTTTTTTGCGATTATCTTGGACAAGAACATAATTTAAGAGTTATGGAAAGGCTTGTTTGTATGATAATGTGAGTTTTCAATTTTACCGTTTGATCGTTTTTGTTTCAATAATTAGGCCGAATGTGTGTTTTTGTTGTTGGTTAATGATTCTTTGTGAAATTATAATTTGTTCTCCAAAATGGTAATTTGAGATTGTACTTGTTGCAACACACTGGAGTTCTAGATAGAAGGATATTTTATGATGAATTTGAACTTGGGTAAATTGCAGGATTAAGGCATTTTGGTTGATAAAGATTTTACGCAGATGAATTTTGGCCTCTTGTTCTATATGACCCATGTTTTGAGAATTATCTAGAACCATCAGGATTATAAAAAATTAGAAATTTATTTTCCCTTTGATATAATTGTTCATATATACTCTCTTTTCTTTACTCTTTTCTCTCTAATATATTTTCATTTACTTATGAAAAAAGAAAAGAAAATCATAAATGTACTGAGTCTCTTATTGTGAGCCATTTGATCGTCGCGATCGGGCCCTCCTTTTCATAAATATCTGAATTTTTATCGATAGGGATCTTTCACCACATTGTGAATATTTTAAAACCGTGCTTTATGGAACACTTCATAATTTATTTTTGGAGTTTCAACATCAACTCAAAAGCCTCACTAGAAATTGAATCTAGCTAAATTTATTAAATTTAGGCATCGATTCTTTAATATACATCCTGTGCCACACGAACCTTAAAAATTACCCGAGAGAAAGTACATGGGAACTTCTGAATCTTTTGTCAAATCCATATATACTTATAGGGTTACCACATATATAAGTTGTTTAATTAAAACTTGTTTTTCGATATGAAGAAGCATTTAGTCCCCGAACAAAAGGAGCCTTTCATTTACAGTGGATGGAATTGATATATTATAACCTTTAACTCTATAATTTTGGATTATGTTTGTCATTGTGCAATGTTATAGTCCATGCCCTACCTCTTCTTTACTTATGGAAAGTTTGAATCTTTACTTCTACCATGGCTTTGCTTAGCCTTATTTTTGCTTTATAAAACCCCAAATTTCTGATAGGTACTTTGTTTTGGGGACACGATTCTACAAATGATTGGTAAGATTGTCAGTTAGCCATTCTACCAATGTTTATGGTTCTCCTTGTATGGTGGTGGAGTCTAGTCATACTTTGATCAGGTTTTGCATTTTGTGGAAAAGATTTATAACCCTTCTCATCTTTGATTAATATAACTATATGTTCTATTTTTTTTTTTCTTTTTGAATATCAAACAGTCATTCTAGGAAGATCTTAACCTAACGTTTGCATAAGTTTTCCTGTGTGTCAACACGTTAGACCTTTTACTAGGCCTTGAGTTTTTTACATGAGCTTAGGCCTTCTTTCCCCTATCTTTTTCTTAGCTTCCAGGATATTTCCGTATGTCTGGGTTCGACAAAGATCTTATGTTGTAGTCAATGTCCATGATAATGCCAATTCTAAAAAGTAATTCGGTTATGTCTTTGATCTTTACTGTTCCTTTTTAAATGATACTATAGTCAATTTCTATTCTAGGTACCAACATCTACTATCTTTGCTAGATTTGGTCAAGTGTAGCATGAAGCAAAGTAGAAAAAAATGGTTGGTTTTTTTTATTCATTTCACATCTTTTGGGGAAAAGAGGGTTCATCATGCATCCTCTTTGGTTTTTATTCCTTTTACTTTTCCTCTCTATTTTGTTTTGTCTAGAAAAAGTGTAGCATGTAGCATGATGCATTATCCTACCTTTTTTCTAGCAAAATAAATGTATGCATTCAATCTAAGCAATTTTGAGGATTTGGGAAGACAATGAACCTAGGAGCTAAGGTACAACTTAAGAGCTTGTTCGATCAATTCCTTTTTTATTCTGGAAAATAAGGAAAACAAAAACTTAATTAAAAAAAACAAGAATAATTTTCAAAAAACACTAAATTGGTGGGAATAATTTTCAAAAAACCACCGACTCAATCTCTCATCTTTTTGCCTTTTGTTTCTTTCCCTTCACACTTTTAAGAGAGCAAATCATTGTAACCATGAAGCCTTTTCGTATAATTCAAGCTCTTTGCTTTTGTGACTCTTATCCTTATACATATATACATTTTCAAGTTCTCATTCATTTTTCTTCTTTAAAAAACTTAGTTTTGATAGTTACAACGGATATTATTCAAGCAAACCAACCTTGCTTTCTCATGAATGAAAGCATATCACACTTACTGAAATGGGTAGATTTTGAAGAAATCAAGGAAAGCCCCAACCATTTGGAATTATAAAAGTGATAAAAGAGAAGGGTAGATAGATTTAAGAAGAGCAAATGAAATGAAATAACCTAAATTGGTTAGTAGTAAAGAAGAGTTCCATATTTATCAAGACCATGACTTCTTATACAACATTGGCTGGGGGGGTCAAGTTCTTACCAGGCACCAACACTTATAATACAACTAGCTAAGCTTTACAGTAGTGAAAAATGAAACAAAAAAGAAGAAGAACAAAATTAATAAAATATGGGTGTCATGATGTCCATCTATCATATAATTTATATGTATACGGTGTTTTACCAAAAAGGAACATTGATCCTCTCCTTGATTCACCCATCATTTCCCGGTGCTGAAATGGTTCAAATTAATGCCTTGGATTATATCCTTTGGAGTAAGGATGGGAGAGAGAAATTTGAAAAGTAAAGGACATAATGCCAACTTGGGAGGGAAAATCACAACCATCCTCCTCTTGGCTGCTGTTGTTTTGGGTGGTAGAAGTCTCACTTTTCAAGTGTTAAAGTAAGTTGTTATCCACAATATCACACCATTGGAATTGGGATGTTGTTATTGTTACTATTATGTTGTATTTTATTTTGGACGACCTTTACTGTTGCTATTCTTGTTGCATTAGCCGCTGCTACTGCCCTGTTCGTCCTTTCATCCACCTTGGTCACATCATATGCCTTCTTTGCTGCTCGACGTGCTTCCTGATAATCCAAAATCAAAATAAACCTTAGCTTCTACCATTATGTATCAGCTCATTTCTTAGAGTTTGATTGTGATGGTGATGATGATGTTGATGATGGTGATGGTAGAGATGATGATAAAGATAATGGTTTTGTTCCTGGCTCTTTTATTTCCCTCAAAGCTCTCATCTTTGAATTTGTTTGGATTTTGGGTCTGGTTTGATCATAAGATTGCATAAATAGATGGGTTTTTGTTTCTTTATTCATGGAATCTCTTGGGGTTTCCTTTTCACCTTTGTGCTCTATTTGGTTGCTGAGAAAAAAATAAAGGGGAAAGAAAGAAAACTATTTTTTTCTTTATTTGTTAAGTTGTACTTTGGGTTTTTCTTTTTATTTATTTATTTTCCTATATTCTGTTTTCAAGCTGATTGTACTTTCGGGAAGATGAGAGCTTGAGGAGGTGGAAGGAGAAGCTTTTAGCATACCTTGAGGAAGATTTGAAAGGTTTGTCTTAAGTCTTGAACCCATATTCTCAACTGCATTTCCCTTTCAAAATTTCCCAATGTTTGATCCTATTTCACGAAGTTGGTATTCCTTTTTCTGTAGGCCAAATGGATCCTGAAGTGATCTCAAAGATTACGCACATTATGCAGGCAATTCTCAGAGTCCCAAAAATCAGGGAAAGAACACGCGATCGAATCATGGATCATGGTGGGCTGAGTACGTTTGAACTCGACTGAAGGAATCAAACTTTGGACAACAAATCATGACGATGGGTGATAATGACGATTGAAATCAGAACTTTGCAGATTAAGGTAGGTTAATATGCGTTCGTGAATGAGAGAAAACAAACCATGGGAGTAAAGGGTTGACAGCCGATGGGAGGTAGAGGATGAATCGACCGTGTCAGGAGGAATGAATCGCCGTCTTCATTGTCTATTCATGTTGTCATTACCCTCATCCTCTTCTCTTTCTTTCATCGTCCTGAGGTCATTCTCTCCATCTATTTAAATAATGCTTAATTATCCAACAAACAAAACCAATGTTCTCTTTTGATCTCTACATTTTTTTTTCTTGTTTTGGATCTCGTATAACAAAGAGACCTCCTACGCAAATTCTTCCTCCTGAGCTGTGACTGGATCTGAATGTTTTTACCTCTCTGACTTCTCCTTGTTTGTTGGTTTTGAAGTGGGGGTTGCTTAGTCTTGTTAGTTAATTTTTGTGGGTTTAGGTGTAGAAGCTGTGTATTCACATTAATGGAAGATTGTCTACCCTTTGTTAATCTGTGGTTGGGACAAGTTTAAATGGGTGCGGCTTAAATCTTGCCTCAGGCCGATTGCGACTTTAGTGCTGATTTTGCAAATTTATAACATGGTGACTTGAACTCTGCGTAATAGGGTTCTGAAATTAGATTCATAGTTTTATACTTTCATTAGTGTGACTTGAACTCTTGATAAGAAGCGATTCTTTAGATTAAATTCTAAGATTTTAAAAATACAACGACCTTCTTGTCCAACACAAAACATTCATTTCATTGTCCAACACAAAGCATTCATTTAATTGAAACTAGATATGTGCATTGCTATTGCATATAGAACATCTCTATGTGTGGTCCCGTTTCGTACGGCTTCTGACATCTCTATAGCGCGGCCGAAGCAAAACCCGGCTATAAACACCTAGAACATCCCTATGGCGTGAGTCGAGAACTAGCGCTAGAGCACCACATATGGGCAGCGAGAGCAAATTAGCATTTCTGATTGCCTGGGACGCTGACGAGAACAAAACCCGGCTATAAACTATTTGATTGCGAGCGAAAAAGAGCACATAGCGAGGTCGTTCCTAGCTGCATTATAGCCTATAGACGCAATTAGACTTTCTGCGCCTAAAACATTTGTCCGGGTACCTATGGTCATGTGCGTATGGTAGTCACTTTGTTTGCAGCTATATGCTATAGTTGCATTATTTACCACCTTTAGCCAGTGTTGGTGACCGCGGCCATAGGCTCCGTTTCTTGTAGTGTGTGTCTTGTATAGGAAGAGCTTAGCTAGACATGGTAGAGGAACTCTCTTCTTGTTATGAATTCATTACCTAAATTATACATCTCACCATTATGTTATCTTCCATGACACCATATTTCATAAGGCTTTCGGGTTTACTGCGAGGCGGCCCGGATGAGCTAAGACCATGCATTTTGTTAGTTTGCTCTAACTACGTAATCAAAATGATTTTTGTTTTTTCAATCCTATGGTCTAAGGAGAAGAGCATGTGGATAGATCTCTCTACTTCTAACTTCTCTTGCTGCCATTAAACTCTATGAGTTCCTCTGACTTAGGGTAACTTAAGATGTGAAGAATTTGAAGGTGTACCAAAGAAATATTTTTGTTCAATTTTACCTCTGCATGCATAAAATTCCAGTCTGGATTGAACTCTGAAGAGTGATGATCATGCTTAATAGATAGTTGGTGAATTGTATATAGATATTTGTCTAAAATAGGTTAATTTATTCTGAGCTAGAAGTTACATTTATTAATGTTTTAGGTAGATTTTTATCGGGTTATCAATGGCACATTAGCAGAAACCCTTAGAAATAGAAATTTTAGGTTATTTTCACTAAAATTGAATATGAATTTAGTTAATGTACAAATTACATTTCAATATTACGAGGCTTCTAGTGTAAGTGCCGACATTCGTGGCTAGCAGAAAAGCTTTTAGTCTGACTATTCTTGTTCGATTTCTTGGTGTTTCACGTCGAACATGTCTTCGCGGAGAACAAAAACTTTCTCCATGCGCTTCGAAAGCTTGCAACAAACCCGGAAAAGTACTCCCCATGCCACGAGTAAGTTAAGGATATGGTGGCATCGCCCTGTTTCATACTCATACTGGCTATTACTAAAACCCTTTTTTCCTTTTCTATTCTTCAGATCTTTGCGTCAGCGATATCGGTGGATATGTTAGGGGGGGGGATCACGGGAGGTCTCAAGGTGATTCAAACGGGGTTGCGAGTCACTAATTCATGTTGGAGCTAGGTATGGTGGGATCACGAACATGCTATGCTACTGCCCGAATGAAGAGTAAGGGACTGATCAAAGCCTTCTCCTTATTTACCAAGTTCATATATCAAAACAAGTGGATGATCTTAGCACCACATTGACGAGACTTCTTTGTTCACCCATCTTTGTTGATCCGGGAGGCTGTTTGCATGTGCATTTTTTGGTCTCATAAGCGGCATATGAAAATTGTTTCCAAGATCTCTTCTCAAAAAACATCTCAAGCAAATCTTACAATCTTAACTGTTTGAAAATTAGTTCTTGAAGGAATGGGATATCCTAAAGGTATCTTGCTTGTACTTGCTTCAATGGGAAAAAAAATATTTTCTTTTGCTTTGGTTATCATATTTTCCCACTTCCCCTACGAGATAATTAGGTTGCTACTTTTATGAATGAATTATAAATATGTCAGAGTGCAGTGGAAATACTTAAAAACGTGGCTCTGTAGTCACGGTGATGTTTCTCGACATTGCGATTATGATTGCAAAGTTCAACAATTCAGCTTTTGCTTTCAAGGTGTTATAAAGCAAAACTTTGATGCGAGGATAATATTAATTCAAGAACACAAGGTAAAAAGTAATCCAGTAAAGATGTACGAGGTTTTAATATGGTTCGGTCAATCATGTTTTATATCCACGGATGAAAGAATCTTTCGCACTATTTTGAAAATCGGAGTACAAGATTGGAGTATTAGAGTATTGTGACAATTAGGAAAAATCCTAAAACTAACAAGGATGCCTAATACCAAGAAAATACTTCACAAAAACTATCAATTCTTACAACCCTTATATCTGTGTACACATCGAATCTCTCTCATTACTTTTTCTCCTCATGACTTAGAATATTTATTGGGATATTCTTAACAATTTTTCTTATTGTATAAGGAAACATAATATTACAATAATAAAACTATTGGTACCTATCCTATACAATATTATTTACAAAAAAAATAATAAATACTAATTAGGAATTTGAGACATACACTAACAAATATGCTCCTTGGATCAAATTTCATTGAGTCAATCATCCAACACATCTTGATGAGAGAGCAATCAACTCTACCTTGAACTGAAATTCCTTTTATCTTTGTCTTGTGTGCTTTGTAATCTTTCATTCTTCCAAATATATTTAATCTGAAGCTCTTATACCATTTGTTATATGAATTCAAGAACACAAAGATAAATAAATCAACATAAAATGCACGAGGGTTTTAACGTGGTTCGGCCAACTATGCCTACATTCACGAATGAGAGAGAATCTTTCCATTATTATGAAAACATTGAGTACAAGATTGGAGTATCAAAGTATTGTAATGACTAGGAAAAATCACAAAATCACATAACCTTAGGATATATGCTCACAATACCGAGAAAATACCTCATAAAAATTCTCAATCTATCTTATAGCTTTTTCCCCTCGTGATCCAGAATATTTGTAGGAATATTCTTAAAAACTTTCATATTACATAAAGGAAACCTAATATTATAATAATATAATAACTGAATTATCCTATAAATATTATTTTTACAAAAGGAATTAATAATAAGTAGGAATTTGAAACATATTCTAACAATCTTTACCTTAGATCAAATTTCATCACATCTGATGAAATGTCCCGACTCCACCTTGAATTGAAATTCCTTTGATCTTTATGATCTTGTGTACTCTGTAATCTTTTGTTCTTCCGGAGATCTTTAACATGAAGCTCTGATACCATTTTGTTATAATCGTGGAAACTTTGATGCATAAGAATATGAATTCAAGAACACAAAGATAAAGAATCAATATAAAGGTGCATGAGGGTTTTAACGTGATTCACCTAATTATGCCTTCATACACGGATGAGAAAGAATATTTCCACCATTCTTGAAAACATAGAGAACAAAATTGGAGTATCAAAGTATTACGATGATTAGGAAAAATCACAAAATCTGAGCATAGGATGTTTACAATCAGAAAATACCTCACAAAACTCTCAATCCACAAATCCTTACATTTGTGCACACAGAATCCCTCTCGTAACTCCCCTAATAACCTAGAATTATTTATAGGGATATTAGAGACAAGTTTAAGTATTGTATAAAAACATAATATTACAATAATTTAACTATTAGGAATTATCTATACAATGTCTTTACAAAAAAAAAAAGGATTAGAAATTTGAGACATAAACTAATACAAGGTATGGCGGTATTGGCTTCACGTCTATCTTTGTTGAAGTGCCAGTAAGTAAAATCAAATTTCTGGTGAAGAAAAAATTATGAAAATGAAACAAATTGACATATATATACCTAGGAAAGTATGTCTAAATTATAATACTAGACTACCTAATTCGTCTATGGATAAATAGTATTCGAGAATGCATTGGATGAAGTGAGTAAGGATCTGAAAGCAGTCTTCCCATATTTAAACTTTCTTTGCGCTCCTTGAATATTTCAGACTCCAGTCTAGTACTATTCTACAAAGGATTAGCTTAGCCACTAAATAACAAGGCAGTATTGGACATTGGAGACGAGCTTTGAGGGTTTAACTAAAGAAAAGAAAAAAGGTGTAGAATGTTACCATATACAATTTTAGGAGTTTATGCAATTTGGGACTCTATCATTAGCTGTATATATTAGTTACCATGTATAGATGCTAAAGACTAGGAATCTACCATGTATAGATGCTAAAGACTAGGAATTTATGTATAGATGCTAAAGACTAGGAATTTACCATGTATAGATGCTAAAGACGAGGAATTTGAGAGACTATATGTATGGCAGACTGATGGAATCAAAGGCAACTTTTCCAGAAAAACTTCTCTTCGTATTTTTCTGTTATCTAGTATTTTGACATGGTATCAGAGCCCAGGTTTTTGATTTATGGTCTGTTCGAATAATTTTTTTCTCTTGGCTTTGTGGGTTTCTCTTGTTCAGCGCACTCTGGGTTCCATCTAGGTGGTGTTCTCTTGTTCTCGGCGTCGTCTGCGGGTGTTCGGTTCTTACTCCTTATTTCAGTGCCTTTTGGTTTGTGGCTTTCGACAATTTATAATTTTTCGTTTGAGTCCCATCTTCCAATGGAATAAGTTGGAAGCATTCCCTATTCGAGTTTCTTTAGTAAAAATTAATTTAAAACAGGAGTTCCAATTTAAATTATTTAATAAGAGAAAAGAAATTGTGGGGTCATATTGATGGGAGTGTTCGCACCTGAGTCTTTGAGGCATATCTAAGTGGAAATTAATGGTCTAGGGTTATGAGCAGCTCCTTAGCTCGGTTGAGTCTCACATGTTCTCAATTTGAGGCCTTATAAAGCGTTCTTGCTATGTGGACTTATCTTAACACGGTTTACAATCAGACAACTACCTTCGCGATTTCATTGGAGTACAGGATGACTAATTTCACCTGGCGATCTATGAAGAATCTTCTCACAGTTTCAAACTCTTTGGGGCGACTATTGCGGGCATTGTTTATACTAAATATTCCCACTACGACTCTCTACGCTATCAGAAGTGTACCTGACAAGCGAGATCAATTCTTGATGATTCGACCCGACTTTGAAGTACACGTTCTAATCGATGAACCGTCATCTTGTCCCGTCTCACGGATGCTTGTTTGAGTAAACTTCTTACGTGAGAGCAACGTATCATTACTCGGACTGCATAAGTATCAGACTCTTTGGAGTACTTTGTTTCTGGCTTATACGGCATAAGGAGACATACGAGGTAGAGACATGCGTGTTGTTGGATCAACAGATTGTAAAAAGCTTTTGTATATTGCTCGGGATTGTCCGAGAGTTCTGTGCTCTATAAAGAAAGCGGGATATATCCTTCTCTACTTGTCCCTGTTAGCCACGAAGGAAGCAGGAGTCACGCTTATCATGCCTCATTTGTTGCCTCTGGATTACTGCTGCATTTGCTGTACTGCTGTTGTTCCTCTTCCCTTCTCTAGGCATATGTTGACCACTTTCTAAATAAAGTAGCTGACAGATGATCCATTCTTAACTACTTGCTTTTTTGAGTACTCAAGTAATCATAAAGTTTCTTCTGACATGGTATTTTGACTCAGGAACTCTAACCATATGACTATCTGTTGTTCCTCTTAATCTCAAAATATGATGGAAATAAAAATTAACACACATTGATGGCGGCTCTCTGTCATTGTTGGTGATCTTTCCTCTTCATAACTAATGTTTTGTGTCTCCTAACCTCTCCACAAATCTTATTTACGTTGGTCAATTGGGTTGATAACAATTGTAATGTCCATTTCTCAAAGTTCAATTTGTGTTGTGCGAGGATCAGTGTGAAGATGATGTGAAGGGCTAAGTGGAGACAAACTCTTTCCCTCTTCATGTTTCTCCTTCCACCTTTTATTTACAGTTTCCTTCTTTCATTTATATAATGTTGTTGGTTAAACAATAAAGTGTAATCAAACGTCTGACACCAAACTGAATGTCCTTAAATTACTTTGTTTAATTACGGATTATTGGGAAATAAAGCATGTTGCCACATTGATCTTTCTTTTGACACATCACTAGCTTGGCAAAGTAAAGTTCTACCTTTCACCATCCGCCATCGTGCCTCACAATGTTTGAGCTTATTCATAGTGATGTTTGGGGGGGATTGCACATTGTTTCTCATGCGCATTACAAGTACTTTGTTACTTTCATTGATGACTTTGATGCGCTACTTAGGTTTACTTCCTCAGATAAGTTGTTGAAGTTTTTAGGTTTTTAAAGCGCTTTCTTGCACTCATGAGACTCTAATTCTCTTGCGACATATCCCAGGTCTTGCTCGATTCTAGCGGTGAATACATGTCTAATAGTTTCAGGTTTTTCTTCAAAGCAAAGGATCATCTGTTCTTGTCCTTTGACACCATAATAGCGATTGTTCTTGAGAGGAAAAATCACCACCTTACGATGTAGTGAACTCTTTTACTTGAATCGTATTCCTCCTATTTTGGTGTGAGCTCTTTCTCTTGCGGTTCATTTGATCAATGAAACACCCTCTCCTCGAGCAAATCATGTTCTCCTTTCTAAGTTCTTTTGGTCATTCTCCTTTATATTCGATCTTCGTACATTTAGTTTGTGTTTGTTTTGTGCATCTCTCCTCATGAGCGACATAAGCTTCTTTAACCGATACGGTAAGTGTGTTTTCCTTGGTTATACTATCCCTCTAAGGGTTATGTTTATTCTGATCCCCATGCTTCGTATCACAGGGTTCGGAGTGTGATCTTCTTTGAAAATCCAATATTTCTTTCCATCTCATGTTCCATTGTGTTTTATCTCTGCCTTCTCTTACGCCTATTTTTGAATCTCCACCAATTGTGGAGCGGTTCAAACTGGTTTTGTGTATGAAGGCGTAGTCGACATGATCTAGTTCCACTTCCTTTGTGCCTCGCCAGATCTTGACTTGGCGCTGATCTGCTCCTGCTTCTGCTCTTCATGGTACCACTAGATCCTTCTATCGACCCCCTAATTGGTATGGTTTCTTCTCCTGTCTATACGGCAAATTGCAATGCAAGCGGAACTTCACTTGCCAGGCACATGGATGTTGTTTCCTTGTCCTCCTACGGTCAAACCTGGCCAAGGAGTAAATGGGTTTTTCATAAACTTCGTTACGATGGTTAACTTTGGATCGGTCTGGCTTTCATTGTATGGCTGCGGAATTTAACAAAAGCGGGAATATGGGGTTGATTATGAGGAGACATTTTCCCTTGTTGCCAAAATGACCACGGCTCGAACCATCTTAGCTATTGCTGCTTCACAGTCATGGCGACTACATCAAATGGATGTGAAGAATGCCTTTCTTCATGGTGATCTCCAGGAGGAGATTTACATGAAGCTTTCCTCTGGTATGACTACTTCTCCTCATGATGTTTGTAAGCTCAGGCGTTCTCTGTATGGGCTCAAGCAAGGACCCCGCGCTTGGTTTGAGAAGTTTTGCAGTACACTTCTTTCCTTCAGTTTTACACAAAGTCAATATGATTCTTCTCTCTTCAGCCGCACATCGTCGGGTATAGTTATTCTCTTGGTTTATGTGGATGATATTATCATTACTGGCACAAACTGTGGTTTGATTACTAAGCTTCAACAGCGGTTACATGCAACTTTCCTTATGAAAGATCTTGGCCAGCTCACATACTTCTTAGGATTGGAAGTTCATTATCGATCTGGTTTTTTTTTCGTGGAACCAAAGATAAGTATATTCAAGATCTTATCACTTTACCGGGCTTCCTGGAGGGACACTTTCCGGCTGATACTCTATGGAGGTAAATGTCAAATACAGAAAGATGAAGGGGACCTCTTGAAGAACCTATTCTATCGGTGCTTGGTTGGGGAGTCTTATCTATTTGATCACTACTCACCCGATATCTCCTTATGTTGTTCATCGTCAAAATAACGATGTCTTCACCCTAAGATCTCCATCTTGGCTCTAGCTTCAGCCGCGATTATTCGTTATCTTTGAGGATCACCTTCGTTGGTTGTTTTTTTCCACGACATCTCTCTTCAACTTGTTGCCTATAGTGATGCCGACAATGGGTGGACACACGTTGATCTACTACTGTGTTGGTGTATGTTTTAGGTGATGCACACTCGAGATGTAAGAAACAAGATCGTGTTTAAATCCTCTTACTAAGGCCGAGCATCATGCCAGCGTCTACTCGCTATCCTAAAATCAGAGGCTACGTGGTCTCCTTGAGGAGCTTGGGTTTCCTCAGACTACTTCTACTCCTCTTCATGCCGATAACACTAGTGCTATTCAGATTGCCACCAATCCCGTTTTCCATGAACGCACCAAGCACATTGAAGTTGATTGTCATTCTATTCAGACATTTTGGAAAGCTGGGTGGATATCTTCCTCATATCTCTTCGATCTCCAAGTGGTCGATGTCTTCACCAAAGCTCTAACTGCCAACTGCATCAATTTCTTGTTGGCAAATTAAGGATCGACTACCAAAGATCAATTTGAGGGGGATGTTACCATATACAATTTGTGGAGTTTATGCAATTTGGGACTTTATTATTGAACTCGTATATATTAGTTACTATGTATAGATGCTAAAGACAGAATCACTATATATAGATGCTAAAGACTAGGAATTTATGTATAGATGCTAAAGACTAGGAATTTGAGAGAGACTATATAAGGATGTGATTGATGGAATCAGTTAGCAACTTTTCCAAAACTTCTTCGTATTTTTCTCGTTATCTAGTATTTTGACATAGAATGCTTAGTCAAACTCTCTCGACTTGAGGCTCCGAAGCGTATCCGGTTTCTTTAGAATGCCAAATTTCGTTAGTGTACAAGGCGTATAAGCTTGAACTCATTTTGCTTGATGTCTTCCTGAATGAATGAAATGAATGAGTGAGTGATGGTATCCTTCTAGTTTCAATCACTACCATGTTTTCGAGGTGCTTTATCCAGCTTCATGTTAATACATGCTGTCAATCTAAACCCTATGCCTTTTAGTTATACATATAAATCAACATAGGCGCCGGTTCGGGATGGCCTGGGTTGGACTCCTAGCCTGTGGATTAGGTGACCTATGACCAGTCTTAGGCTTAAAACTATCCCGAACCCCCAGCCATAGATGGACACAGAGCTTGCAAGCTTGAACTACCCCACAACCCCCAAGAGAAAAGCCCTGTAGTACTCCATTGTAGCATAGCTAGGCTGAAGAGGAGTATGATCGAAGTGCCCTTCAACCTTGTCCCATTTCCTCTACTCCAAACACAAGTAACAAGGCACTTGTACGCACATGCCCCCATGATTATCTAGTGGCAATTATGTCCATGTTTTGCTACTTCCTATATATGGAAGTAGTTTAACAATCATGTTTCATATATACTTCCTATGGATTTCAATATCTTCAATCTGCTAGGTGTTCCACACTCCGGTATGTCCATTTCTAGTCAGTCACTGACAAAAATGCCTAAATCTGGTGTTAATTTCTTCAAATAGATTCATAGTTCTCCATTTGAACTATAGCAGCCTTGGAACATATTCATTTTCAGGCTTTCTAGACAAAAGGTTGGAGCCTGGAGGAACAATGGTGATGTTCTTAGCAATTTGATTTCATGCATGTGCGAGTATAGATACACTTGTTCTTTGGTTCTAATTTGTTGGGATATAGATTTCCAATTGGATGTTGTGAGCAATTAGCCCTCCCGATTCTTCATTTCATGAAGAATTTTATGCTCCTGCCCCACTATCATGTCATTGATAGAGGAGGTTCCTCCCCAGCACTCCTCTGATACCAATATTTAGTTTCTTTCCCGCAAGTATGGCGAACGGCGTGAGCAAATGAAAGATCATTCATTTAGACAACCATCGCCTCAAATAATCGCAATTGATATTCTCTGGAATCATCATAATGAGTACCTTGGTATTCAGACCCACTACTTAATGGGCTCTACCCGTTTGGCCCAAGGCCTGCGACGTAAAGTGGCATAAGTCCACCTACCGTATTAAAACTAGGTAGAAACTATCTAGACGAGAGAGTCTTAAAGCCCATCCAAGAAAGTCGGTGTCTTCAAAGTTCTGTTTTCCATGGTGGTCCGTCTAGGATTTCAAGTCCCCCAGCTAGCCATCCTATCGCATATGGCATGTTCAAGTATGGATAATACAAAAAAGATATTTATCCACAAAATTCCTAGTTTCCAAACCCCTTATTTCTCGAAAAAATAATATTTGATAAGGAAAAACATGTTTTATCCTTTATTTTTCGAAAAGATAATCCTTGGTAAGGAAAAACATATTTTATCATTTATTTCTCGAAAGGACAATCCTTGATAAAAAACAAGAACGGAGATTTGGGAACCAAGCACTATAAGTTGGGAAGATCCCCCATGGGGTGGAGGTAGGCAATTCCAACTATGTCCATTCTTTTCTCCATTTCCATATTTTTGCTGACTTAATTATCGGAGAGGCGGCTGGCTCACCGCTGTCGAAACGCCCTTTTTCTAGGTTCACATTGTGCTGTTGATGCTCAAGGAATCTGACAATCAAGACCCCTACAACTTGACGTTCAGGGGATCCGACAATTAAAGTCCCAACAAGAACTAATGAAGGCTTCAGCAAAATGTATTCATAATCTCATAGCAGCTTGCTTTTACTTAGGTGCCAAATACATCTATACGTCTATCTTTTTTTTTTTGACAATCTATACTTCTACCTTAATAGTGTTATTTTATTACACTTTTTCTCTTTCTCTAATAATTCCATATTGGGGTGTCAAGCGAAGATAATTCTATTCATATCTCATCTCTAGGAAGCTTGTGGACTGGAGGACGTAAAGAAAAATTGAGTGATTTCGTGATCTCAATTCCTTCATGATTGATCACTATTTCTCTTCCAAATTGTATTTATTTATTTGTGTAAGAAGAGTATTATAAGTAAAACATTATCATTAGTTAGCCTACTTTTTACACATTTTAATGATATTATTATTACGTTATTATCATCATTATTTTTGTTTATACCATTATTATTTGTTAAATCCTTACCTTTTCTCTCAAATTTCTCTTGTTTTTTCTCTAGTCACGGTCTCCTTAAACAAAGCGATGGATGATTTTTATGATTTTTTACTTAGAAATCACTTTTTTGCACTTTTTTTAGTCTATTTATCTCTTAATAAAATTTATATTACAAAAATTTAGGCATTTTCTTGTTTCTTGTGTCGTTGTCATCTTATTACGATGTTCGGGTTTTCGCTGCCTTATTACGATGTTAGGTTTATCGGGTCGACTATATGACGCACGTTTTCGGGCTGCTTACTGCGACACTTTATCTGTATTTTAGGGTATGATTCACATAGACAAACAGACATTTGATTAATTAAAATATCACTGGCGCCTTTCAAAAGAGATAGGAAGAAATTCGAATCGTATATTCTTAGTTGGCTATATTATCAAATTTATAGATTTTATATCAATTTATTATGCTATTAACCTAAATATTAATTTATTATACTTTAGTTATTTGTATTTTAGATCTATCGATCTATTACAAGTTTGAATCAATAAAATTATTTTTGTTTAAAAATCAATTTTATTTGATTTTTGTCAAAAATAATACAAATATTATTAGGAAAAGCTCCAAATAAAATTAATAGGTTAAAAGGTCTAAGCCACTATTGTGAAAAATATATAATTTAGTCTTACTTGTCGAGCGTTTCGATTTGTAAAAGAAGGCAGGGACCGACCTACGGACGTCCCTTACTTGTGGTAGATAAGCACAAAGAAAAGCATTTATTTTTAAATCAATAAGGAGAGAATCATCATTGCAGACAGCAATTTGATTTAGTGTTGGACAAAGGCAATCTCATGTGGAAAGCAATTTATTGTGTATTTTACATATATATATATATATATATATATATATATATTTATATATATATATATATATATATATATATATATATATATTTATTTATATTATTACTTTGGAGAAGACGGTGATATTTTGATTTGTAGAACAAGTTTTCAGAGTGTAGAGGCTATAGCCGAAGGTTCACTGCTGCATCAAATGCATTCCTCTCTACTTTTTGCATTTGACTGTATTTTGCAGCGTTGTTGGATTCATTCCTTCAAAAGAAAGGATGGTTGTAGTCGAGGCGCTTCTTCTTCCTTTGTTCGAGGTGGTGCCTGACAAGCCCATGGTCACCCCTTTGTCAGGAATATGCTCTGCAGTGAGGCACTCGACTCAACACCACTTCAGACTGGAAGACGACTTTGTTGCATATCAAATCGTTGTTGGATGTGGGTGCCATTGCCTTTAGACCCATTAATTATCGGGCCCGTGAAACCGCTTTAACCCATGTTGTGAAGCGGTCCAAGCTCACTTACCATATTAAAGCCAAGGGATATCAGTACCCAGGCGGGAGAATCCTAAAGAAAGTCAGGATGTCTTCCCATAGACTATCTTTAGGGCGGCCCGTCTAGAATTTTAAGTCCCTAAACCAGTCATCCTACCACATATAAGAAGTTCATTATGGATAAGCATACGAAGGCGGAAAATACGCAAAAAATATTTATCAACGATTTTAGTTTCCAAACTTTATTTCGAAAAGATTAATCATTGATAAGGGAAGAATTAACTTAATAAGGAAGAAGATATTTTATTCCTAAAATCTCGAGATTTTCTTTCCAGTTAAGTGAGAGATTCAGAGCTACTTTCTATAAATCGTGAAGATCCCAATTGCATGAACCCTCCGCTTCTTCCATCTTTGGTCGACTTAATCATCGGAGATGTGGGCCGACACATCGTCAGTCGGATCACCCTTTTACAAGCGGAGTCATAGCTTACTAATGCCCGTGTAAGTTTAGATTTAAATCATGTAACAAATAATTTGTGTCATCCGTGAATCGTAAATGCAAGTCTCGTCTATAAGTCATGGGGCCAGGGGCTCAACGAGTCGCCTAGTAGCCCTAACGGAACTCAGTCGATTCCCCATTTACACTTGATTCGCCCGGAAGCAAATTAATGCTCACCTCAACGATCACCAATCGAAGATCAATCCTCCACTGCATCAATTCATGGAGAGGAAATAGGAGGAGCAAGCAAGGCAAGATGAAGGAAATACAAGGTCATGTTGAATGATTGCAAATGGAGAATGACTAGTTGTGGGTCTGATATAGAAAAAGCCACGATCTTGGAAAAATGAGATAAATGTCGAGCTATGCATCCGACGTCGCACACAGTCAAGGAGCCCATTGTCCTGACATGTCGATATCCCATCATACGAAAAACAAACACCAAAAACTCTGTTTAAGGCATGAGATTGTGAGTCATTCAGGCAATTCCCCATCTTTGAGCCTTTCACCGGCAAAGGATGCTCGAGGGAGCGTAAAATCCAAATCGCACAAGAGGCCTTTGCATCACCCTGCCTTCAGTGATGCCGTTAGTGGTGCATCCAGCAAGGTAAGGAGAGAGACAAGTAGGAGGCAAAACTAGCCAATTCAGGCCCTTGGGAACGCGTCAGTATTGCCCGAAGGTGCGATGCCACTGGTATTACCCATAGGCACGATGCCACCAATGCCGCTTGTACATCCTCGCTCTTGGTAATGTGGCCAACGCTCATGTCGCTAGCAACCTCAATTCGTGGACCCATGACATGCCTTCTTCGGCGTATCGGGAAACACATTCTGACTACTTGAGCCTCTACAGCTGCTCGGCACTGGCTCTTGCAACATTTGATGGTTTTGCCACCCTACGATCACATGCTCCATTATAATCAGAATGATACTCAAATGCCTAAGAATGACCGTCTCAGGAAGTTGTTCCCGATTAGTTTGCGGGGGCTCGCATTAGCCTAGTTCCATAAGCCTCAAGCAGAACTCAACAAATCTGCTCAAAGAACTATGGGCGGCATTCGTATCATAGTATCTTTTTTTTGGTACGGCAAAAGAAGAACATCAGCCCCTTACATACTATTCTCAAGTAGGAAGAAGAGACTATTCTAGACTTATCAAGGAGGTTCAGCAAGTCACAAGAACAGTCGTATAGCATGGATGCAGTCCTCCAAAACTTTAGGAGAAGCTTTGGGCCATCTACTCCTTTCTTCTAGTCACTATCTTTATTTTGGGCATGGTGCCCTAAAAACATGTAATTTGTACTGCTTCATGAAAACAATTTTCTATATTTGATTCTTATACATGTGTTGTATAATTTAGTAAATATCATAAAATCCCAAGTGTATAATGTAAATATAATCTTAGTATATAACAGCTTATATATGAGATGATCAAGATTATAGATAATAAACTAAACTGAGTTCGTAGTAAATCAAAGTAGGATCTTTTTGATCTATAATACTACTAGTGCGGTCCAATTTAACATTAAGAATGCAGAATTGATCTCGAATTACCGATGTAGTGACATTAAAATTGGAGGTGCTTTATGTAACTGACACATAGACATGACTGCATACGGATTAAACTCTTAAATAATATACCGTTACAATTAAGAGTTTAAACCGTGTCACTAGATGATCATATGCAAATTGATCTTAATCCTAAGTAGCCATGGACTCCTATCTATTTCAATAAGGCCTTTTGATTCATAAGTTACGGTATGTCCTAAGACAGGCCCAATAATTATGTCTTGGAGGCCCATTGAGATAGGTGGCCGGGAACATGTCCTACAGATATGGAATCCAAACCCTTCTTAAGGGAAGTCGATAATTGGTTCCCTTTAAGTAAAGTAATTCGAGCCAACGCTTGAGCGCCTAATTTATAAATGTGCTTAAATTAACTGTTCACTAGTGAATTAATGGAACTTAAGGATAAAGATATCACTAGAGGGGTAAAAGGGTAATTTCACCTAGCTCTAATGATGGACCAATTTTGGAGGATTGAATTGCATGTAATGATCATATCATTGGAATGCTTGAGTATCACTACGTAAATTATTATGTAATTACAAGAGTTTAGTTTCGATTTGTGGAATAATATCGAATCACAAATTGATTAATTGATTAAAGAGTTTAATTAATTATCAAATTTATCGGAGCTTTGGAATTACAAGTCCATGTGTCCCAGCCGCCTCAGAAACACTGTACATGATTAAATTAACAAAGAAATCCCTTTGAG
This sequence comes from Tetrastigma voinierianum, assembly GCA_016808115.1. NCBI lineage: Eukaryota > Viridiplantae > Streptophyta > Magnoliopsida > Vitales > Vitaceae > Tetrastigma > Tetrastigma voinierianum. The sequence continues at coordinate 9,690 of JAEQBH010005452.1, read as the reverse complement.
GGCATAGTTGTAAAAGAAATTGTTTCATAGCAACTATGTAGTAATTATTGGATAATTAAATGTTAATTAATTAATTAATTAATAGTAATTACTATATGGATGAAACGGTTAATTTGATAAATTAATAACATTAATTAATTATTGAATTAATTAATTAATAGTAATTACTATATAGATGAAACGGTTAATTTGAGAAATTAATCATATTTATTTTTTGTCACTTAATTTGAATTAATTTTAATTCAATATTTAAATATGTCACTTATTTCAATGGTTGAGATCAATTCAAGGCATATTATAAATAGAGGCAAAATCCTAGGCGTCAAGAGGTGATAAAAAATTAGAGAAAAAAAAAAGAGAAAGAGTTTCATTTTTTTTTTTTTTGCCTACATCTAACCCTCTTGATCCCATGTGTTGAGAATATCAAAAGTTCTAAAACAAAACCTTGTTAACTGCACGCCCCACACATACCTGTAGGAAGAGGAACCATTGAAAGATCGTGAAAACATGGAAAATATATATATATCTGCTGCCAACCCTACTTGCTAGAAAATTCCCACCTACTGAGGTAATTATTCTTTATTGTTTGTTGATTAGTAAGCATGTACCATAGGATCGTAAAAGAAATTTATTAATTTTTAAAATTTACTGGACCAAAATCTTCCGTTGCAAACTTTGATTTAAACTTTAAAAACCTTCATTTGGTATCAGAGTGGTCTATGTGTATATGCATATTAATGTGTATGTGGGCATTCTTGCATTATTTGATAATCTTGTGGATGTATAATTGTTATATATTGATGAATATTTGAATGTATGGAATTTTTAAAGGGTCGTTAATTGTATAGTGTTTTGGGTTAAGATTTGTTGATCATTTTTTTTTAAATCTTGTGTAAGCCATATGGGGTATAAGTTTTTTTTGTAATTTATTTTTGTAAAAATCTGCACACAAGAAGATCATATCAAGATCTAGAAAGTGATCAACAGATGGATTGTAGTCACACCTCTCAGCTTTCTATAACTTCAAAAATCGTCTTATATGGACATCTAGAGAGAAAGTTATGCGGGATGACGGGAAACAACTTCGTTTCCTATTCTTTTTGACTCTTCATTACTTTATTTTCTGGACCCTATGGCTTGTTGGACCACAGTGGTGACTGTGACCCAAGTCCAAAAGGCCTAAAGTGTTTTAGGGTCTCATGGAGAAAAATTGGGCTTAGGCCTTGTCAATAAAGAGTTATTGAATTTTACCTAAAAGATGTTTTGGGTTATTGAATCAAGAGTTGGTGGATCGGGCTTGCACAAAGAGTTGAAGCAGATAAGGGAGTTATGTAACTACAGAAGCCCAACTTTGTAATTTATTTATTTATTTATTTTATTTACAAGGGTTGTAATTTTAGAAATACCCAAGACACCCAACTCGCTTTCTTTTATTTATTTATTTTATTCTTTCTTGTTATTGATATGATTGATAACATGTCCATGCATTTAACATGCCATACATGAATGCCCACATTTAATGCTTTTGCATACATATCATTTTTCCTAGAACATAATAATTAGAATTGTCCTTTGTGCTTATTTTGTTCATCTTTGATGGAACAATTAATTAAATAATGTGCTTAGTTTAATTAGCTAAACTTGGTAAAATTCACATTAATTTAATTTTGATTAATGGTAAATTTGACTTAGGCCCAACTATTATATATACTAGGTTTACCTAATAGTTAGGTCCACTTAATTTATGGATTAGATTGTCTAATTAACTTAGTACCAATAGGATTGGACTCTTAATTTGATTAGAGTTCACATCTTAGTAATTTATTATATAGGATATAATAATTGGCTAGGATTATAAGACATGATGTTTTATAAATAGAAAACACTTATTTCAAAAGAGTGAGTGGGAGAAGGTTATATGACAATATACCCTACGGTCTCCACAGTAGTGCAACACCGTGAGATATAGATAGGGCCTAGCGACATGCTTAGATTTCATTCTCCCTACGGAGGAAGCCTTTATCTATATTAATATCAAGGTTGACTTAGAGATAGGATTGAGGATGTATTTTGTGATTGTCCTACCTTACAAATGCAATTTTGAGTTAAGTCACAACCAAAATAACGGGTCACACACTCACAAGGGTATGGTTAAACTCGCTCATCATACCTTAACATTCAAATTTTGACTCCGTGAGTTAATAAGTAAAAGAAAATATGAGATATTTTGATGTTTGCTTATTAATTTGAGATAGTCTCAAAGTTGATTTGAAATTGGTATGACAGACCTTACAACCCATATTAATTGTTGAATCAATTTATCATGGATTATTATAAGGTTTTATGTGTTTTACTTGCTGCATTCATGCATCACGTTTACTTTTCCAAAGCTTAGATATTTATTTTCATTTATAGTAATTGCTCGAGTTATTTAATTTCAGCAATCATGTCATCAAACAAATTTCTATTATCGCTTTACTCGCTAAATTTAAAAATCGAGTGGTGAGATAAACTCGTTAAATGGAAGTCAAACATTAATATTGTGCTAATTTGTGAGAACCAAAAGTTCATTCTCACTGAGGAATGTCCTCCAGAGCCCCCTGCTAATGCTTCTCGTACTGTACGAGAAAGATATGATAGTTGGATTCATTCCAACAACAAAGCCCGCTGTTACATGCTTGCTAGCATGAACGATGTTCTTAGGAAGAAGCATGAGGACATGGAGACTGCATATGAGATATGGGAATCTCTCCAGGCCATGTTTGGGCAACAATCTGACCAGTGTCATCATGAAGCTACTCGTAGCTACATGAACGCTAAGATGAAGAAAGGAGTTTCGGTCAGGGAACATGTTTTGAACATGATCAACCCGACGCACGAGGCGGATACATGGGGTCATCATCGATGAGCGCACTAAGTTAGTATTATCCTTGAGTCCCTCACAACTGGCTTTCTCGTAGGTTCACTACCAACTATGTTATGAACAAGCCGCATGACAACATGACTCCGCCCCTAAATGGATTCGTAATTTTGAGGCCATAAGTAAGACTAGGCCCAAAGAGGGTGGCTAAATGTTGTCGAAGATAAGTCATCTTCCTCTTCCGTAAAGAATAAAAAGAGGAAGAACACACAAGGTGGTTCGAGCACCACCTAAGAAAGGAACCAAAGGCAGGAAAGAAGAACAACCCTATGACAAGAAACCCAAAGGAAAGTGTTTCCATTACTGGTTGAAAGTCATCGAAGAGAAACCGGTAACAAGCATCTATCCGAATTCGAAGGACAAAGAAAGGTAAATATGATTTACCGTCGTAAGCCCGCTTAGTGGAAGATGATTTGTCACCGATAGTTGATTCGTGAGCCACTAACCATGTTTTATTCTTCTTGCGTATGCTTAGTTCTTCAAGGGAACTTGCCGATATGGACGTTACGCATGAGAGTTTATATGGGGAGGTCGCCTCACAAAGGCGTGAGTCGCCTGCTTAAAATTTTAGAATAAATTTTGTTTTGAACAATGTATTTTTTATTCCCGGGTTTTAGGAGAAATTTGATTTTGTTTCTATGTTGCATGAACAATTATTTAGTATTTCTTTTATTAATAATGAGATTGTTATTTCAAGAAATGGTTTAGATATTTGTCATGAAAAACCTGAAAATGGGTTGTACGTCTTAAGGCCAACTGAGCAATAATTAAATAATTTAAAATTAATCAAAGTAGAACATCCTAAATCTAACAAACATCAAAAAGTTTCCCATAGTGATAACACGTATCTTTGGCATCTCAGGTTAGGCCACATTAACCTGATGTATCAAACCGCTTAGTAAAGGATGGTCCTTTAAGAGTAGGCCTAAATGTCAAGCACTCTTCCCGTTTGTGAATCCCTTAGAAGGTAAAATGACCAAGAGACCTTTCATAGCAAAGGGCAAGAGATCCAAAAAACCTCTTCAACTTGTACATAGCGACGCCTCATGTCCACGGCGTGCTGCTTAGAGTGGTTATGAATATTTCACACCTTCATCAGTATTTATTCAAGATACCTGCTATGTTTACCTAATGCACAAGAAATCTGAGACTTTTGGAAAGTTTAAAGAATTCATGGAAGAAGCTGAAAAGAAGTTAGGTAAATCACTAAAAACTCTTCGATCAGATCGAGGAGGTGAATACCTTGATACAAAGTTCAAGGATCATTTGCTTGAGCATGGAATCCTATCCAACTCACGCGACTGAACACCACAATAGAATATGCTGCGTAAAGGAACAGGACGTTACTAGATATGGTTAGATTAATGATGAGCTACTCCTCGTTACCAATCTCATTTTAGGGATATTCACTACAAACTACGGTCTACATTTTGAATATAGTTCCATCTAAGTCAATCCAAAAGACTCCCTTAGAGTTGTGGAATGGACATAAACCTAGTTTATGTCACTTTTGCCTATGGGGGTGTCCCAAGACACAGGCCGAAGCGAAAGACGTGGGAAGTTGGAACCCCGCATGGTATGTGTATGTTTGTAGGCTATCCAAAAGGCATAAGGGGAGGTTTGTTCTATAGTCCTTCGGATAAGAAAGTATTTGTATCGACATATGTGACTTTTCTCAAAGATGACTACATGACAAACTTCAAACCTCGCAGTAAGGTTGTACTGGAGGAACTGCATTATGATCATATCAAAAAATCACCATCAACCACTAACGAACGACAAAGTCAAGAGACCACTATTCCTATTTAGAATATCCTGGTACCTCGACGTAGTAGGAGGGTAGTGAGACTACCATCCCGTTACGGACATGAAGGAGAAGTACAATTTCTAGTGTCACTCACTCCAGGATGATCCATTGACATACCGTGATGCAATGGATGATTATGACAGTGACAAACAAGTAAGATGCTATGAACTAAGAAATGGAGTCCATGTACTTAACTCGGTTTAGAACTTGTAGATCCACCTGAGATGTCAAAGCCCATAGGATGTAAAAGGATCTTCAAAAGAAAAAAGGCATACGGGAGCGGAGACTTTCAAAGCTAGGATAGGCAAAGGGTTATACCCAAAAAGAGGGAGTGGACTATGAAGAAACTTTCTCGCCAGTAGCTATGCTTAAGTCTATTCACATTCTTTTATCCATAGCCGCTTGTCTCGATTATGAGATATGGCAAATGGATGTCAAGACGACTTTTCTGAATGGCTATCTTGAGGAAAGCATCTACATGATGCAACCAGAAGGTTTTGTGGCTAAAGGTCAACAGCAGAAAGTCTGCAAGTTGCTTAGGTCCCTTTATGAACTGAAGTAAGCTTCAAGGTCCCTTTATGGACTGAAGCAAGCTTCAAGGTCCCTTTATGGACTGAAGCAAGCTTCAAGGTCTTGGAATCTGCGTTTTGATGAAACTATCAAAATGTATGGTTTTGAGCAAAATGTTGATGAACCTTGTGTATACAAGTACATCAAAGAAAAGAAGGTGGTCTTCTTGGATCTTTACGTAGATGATATTCTACTCATTGGGAATGATGTAGAAACATTATCGAATGCAATGAATTGGCTAGCCGAGCAATTTCAAATGAAAGATTTGGGAGAAGCAAGCTATATTCTTGGGATCCAAATTATAAGAGATCGTAAGAATAAGCTTTTGGCATTGTCTCAAGCATCTTATATTGATAAGGTGCTAGCTCAATTTTCGATGCAAGATTCCAAGAAAGGTCTATTATCAATCCGACATGGAATTATCCTTTCCAAGGAGCAGTGTCCTAAGACACCTCAAGAGGAAGAGGATATGAGACGGATTCCCTATGCCTCAGCTGTAGGCAGCCTCATGTATGCCATGTCAGGTAATGCAGGCCCGACATATGCTATGCGCTTAGATAGCCAATCGTTACTAATCCAATCCTCGAATGGGTCATCGATAGCAAAGAAGCATATTCTCAAGTATCTTAGAGCATAAGAGATTATATATACTGCGGTACTGTGGAGACCTCGAACCCTACTGATATACCGATTCTGATTTTCAATCAGACAAAGATAGTCGAAAGTCGACATCTTAGTCAATATTCACTCTCGGTGGTGGAGCCGTAGTCTAGAGAAGTATCAAACAATCTAGTATTGGGGATTCATCCATGGAAGCCGAATACATAGCGGCTTGTGAAGCAGCTAAAGAATCGGTTTGGCTCAAAAAGTTCTACATTGATCTAGAAGTAGTTCCAAACATGGAAAAACCACTTGTTTTATACTATGACAACAGTGGAGCGTTGCAAACCTAAATAACCAAGGAGTCAAGCAAGAGGGTGGAAGCATATAGAAAGGAAGTATCATCTCGATGACGAGATCGTACATATGGGGGACGTGAGTCTATGAAGATAGCTGCCGAACGTAACCTTACGGATCCGCTTACCAAGACTTTACCTCAAAAGGTGTTCACGTCACTTAGAGGGACTAGGCTTAATAGACATGTTCACCCGCTTTAGGCAGATTTGCTGGGCATGGTGCCCTAAACATGTAATTTGTACTGCTTCATGAAAACAATTTTCTATATTTGATTCTTTAGACATGTGTTTTATAATTTAGTAAATATCATAAAATCCCAAGTTTATTAATGTAACTATAATCTTAGTATATGACGGTTTTATATGAGATGATCAAGATTATAGATAATAAACTAAACTCGGTCTCGTAGGGAATCAAAGTAGTGGATCTGACTTATAATACTATTAGTGCGGTCCATCAACATTAAGCACGTAGTAATCTTGATCTCGAATTACCGATGTAAATGGACATTAAATTGAGGTGCTTTATGTGTAATCCGATTACATAGACATGACTGCATGGATTAAACTCTCAAATAATATACCGTTACAATTAAGTATTTAAACTGTCACTAGGATGATCATATTGCATTGATCTTAATCCCGAGTAGCCATGGACTCCTCGTCTATTTCAATAAGGCCTTTTTGATTCATAAAGTTACCTGATCGCCCTAAGATAGCCCCAATACTTATGGTCTGAGGCCCATTGAGATAGGTGGCTGAACATGTCTCACAGATTTGGAAGAATCCAAATCCTTCGAGGGAAGCCGATAATCGGGTTCCTTACAGCACTGAACTAAACAGTTTGAGCGCTCTAATTTATAGTAGGTTTATAAATTAACTGTTCACTAGTGAATTAATGCAACTTAAAGATAAAGGTATCACTAGAGGGGTAAAACGGTAATTTCACATAGCTCTAATGATGGACTAATTTTGGAGGATTGAATTGCATGTAATGATCATATCAATGGACTGCTTGAGTATCACTACGTAAATTATTCTGTAATTACAAGAGTTCAGTTTCAGATTTTTAGTGGAATAATACTAGAACTAATAAATTAGATTAATTGATTAAAGAGTTTAATTAATTATCAAATTTATTGGAGCTTGGAATTACAAGTCCATAGGTCCCCGGGCCGCCTTTGTAAAACACTCCATTGTGATTAAATTAACAAAGAACCTCGAGGGCATAGCTTGTAAAAGAAATTGTTTCATAGCAACTATATAAGAATTATTGGATAATTAAATGTTAATTAATTATTATTGAATTAATTAATTAATAGTAATTACTATATGGATGAAATGGTTAATTTGAGGAAATTAATAACATTAATTAATTATTGAATTAATTAATTAATAGTAATTACCGTATGGATGAAACTGCTAATTTGAGAAATTAATCATATTTATTTTTGCTCACTTAATTTGAATTAATTTTTAATTGGCTTAAATATGCCACTTGATCCAATGGTTGAGATCAATTCAAGGCATATTATAAATAGAGCAAAACCCTAGGCCTCAAGAGGTGATAAAAAATTAGAGAAAAAAAAAGAAAGAGTTTCATTTTTTTTTTGCCTCCATTTAACCCTTTTGATCTCATGTGTTGAGAATATCAAGAGTTCTAAAAACAAAACCTTTGTTAATCTGTACGCCCACACGCACTCGTAGTGGAGGAACGGCTTGGAAGATCGTGGAAAACATGTGAAAAAAGATTTGAGTTGTCAACCTTACTTATTAAAAAATTTCCTTAATTTGACGAGGTAATTCTGCTGTTTGTTGATTAGTATGCACATGTATCATAGAATCTTAAAAGAGTTTTTACACTTTAAAATTTATTGGACCAAAATCTTTCGTTGTAAACTATGATTTGAACTTTAAAAACAATCACTTTAGACCCACCAGGGACAATGGAAGAGTTATACAGGCGGGCTGATAGGTACTTAATGTTGGAGGACAATATCCAAGCAGCAATCCAAACTGTTATGATTACAAACCAATCGACCGAAGGAAATAAGCCGTCTGGGAAGAAGCCGTCCGAATCCAAGGATGGTCAAAGACACTCAAAGCGATCTCGTGATCGCCACAAAGTTAAAGAGAGAGCTCCCGCACTCACTCCCTTGAAAGTCTCTATGAAAGGCCATTGCCCATCATTTTAATTTGCTAGACTTAAATGGCTGTAACACCGATCCCACTTATCTCTCCCAAAGCAACAAATCCTTACGGTGCGATTATCATAGAGATCATGGGCATGAGACCGACAGGTGCTGAAACCTGAAGCTTATGGTGGAAAAGCTTATCAAAGTGGGACACCTTAGGAGGTACATCAGAGAAATTGACCACGGGGTGGAATCAGGGCAAGCCACGAACAAAGTTACAGCCTGTGCGGCAGCCCCGTCAAAATCTAGACCAACCATTAACTATATACTGGGTGGACCTTCTGATGACCAGTAGTTGAAGTGCCAACAGAAGAAGCTCTTGAGAATCGCCACAATTAAGACCCAGATAAATGCTATCCACATGGAAGGCAAACATAAAGAAACCAAGCCAATATATAGCCCCATGTCCTTTCTTCCTGTAAACCTGAACAGGGTTATTATGCCCCACTATGATGCACTGGTACTCACCCTTTGTATTAACGATTTTGATGTGCATAGGGTATTGATAGATCTTGGCAGCGCGGTAGACTTGTTGCAATTACTCGTCTTCAAGATAATGAAGCTTTCTTTAGGTATGGTTAACTTAGTCGGGCTAATCATCTCTGGTTTTAATGGTGCAACTACCATAACTCTACGAGATGTCACGCTCCCTGTAAAAGTCGAGCTAGTGACTCAGTAGGTTATGTTCTCAATCGTCGAAGACTTGAGGCCTTACAACGCCATAATGGGGAAAGCCTAGCTATACTCGATGAAAGCTATTCCTTCAACCTACCACCAAACGGTCAGCTATTTAACTAACGTTGGGCATGTTCACCTTTTAAGCAGTCAGTTGGCCACACGGTAATGTTATTAGCTATCTATGCATGAACAAAGAGGGGAGAAGAACATTGAAAATCCTCCCCTTGAAGATCAAACCCCCGCGTAGCAATCACAGTTCACCGCCTAGATTGGGGACGAAGAGAAGGATCCGCTGGCTGTGGATCCCCTGGAAAAAGTGACATTGGACAGGCCGAAAAAGTTCACTTACATCAACTCTCTCCTGTTCGATGAAGAAAGGGAGTAGTTACAACTCGTGCTTTTGAATAATATATATATATATATATATATTCGCCTGGAGCCATTCGGATATGGTTGGGATTAACTCGATGGTAGCCTCTCACAAACTAAGTATTATCCCCATGCCAAAACCAAGAAACAGTAGTTTGGTGACATTTCCACACGTATCACCATCAAATCATTCAA